>JAVIWB010006881.1:0-13005 GCA_031893035.1 Dermolepida albohirtum
GGTTTGAAGCAGCGTAGCAGTCGTGTCACAATCTATAAGTACACACCTAAAAAACAATCACTTTTGAAAGTCAGTTTCCGACTAACGCTACATGTGAGCTCTGTCTGATGGCGTTCTAAGTCGCTAATAACTTCGGAACGAGAAGAGATACAATGTTCTGGTTTGAAGCAGCGTAACAGTCGTGTCACAATCTATAAGTACACACCTAAAAAACAATCACTTTTGAAAGTCAGTTTCCGACTAACGCTACATGTGAGCTCTGCCTGATGGCGTTCTAAGGTCGCTAATAACTTCGGAACGAGAAGAGATACAATGTTCTGGTTTGAAGCAGCGTAACAGTCGTGTCACAATCTATAAGTACACACCTAAAAAACAATCACTTTTGAAAGTCAGTTTCCGCCTAACGCTACATGTGAGCTCTGTCTGATGGCGTTCTAAGGTCGCTAATAACTTCGGAACGAGAAGAGATACAATGTTCTGGTTTGAAGCAGCGTAACAGTCGTGTCACAATCTATAAGTACACACCTAAAAAACAATCACTTTTGAAAGTCAGTTTCCGACTAACGCTACATGTGAGCTCTGTCTGATGGCGTTCTAAGGTCGCTAATAACTTCGGAACGAGAAGAGATACAATGTTCTGGTTTGAAGCAGCGTAACAGTCGTGTCACAATCTATAAGTACACACCTAAAAACAATCACTTGATACAATGTTCTGGTTTGAAGCAGCGTAACAGTCGTGTCACAATCTATAAGTACACACCTAAAAAACAATCACTTTTGAAAGTCAGTTTCCGACTAACGCTACATGTGAGCTCTGTCTGATGGCGTTCTAAGGTCGCTAATAACTTCGGAACGAGAAGAGATACAATATTCTGGTTTGAAGCAGCGTAACAGCCGTGTCACAATCTAGCAGCGTAACAGTCGTGTCACAATCTATAAGTACACACCTAAAAAACAATCACTTTTGAAAGTCAGTTTCCGCCTAACGCTACATGTGAGCTCTGTCTGATGGCGTTCTAAGGTCGCTAATAACTTCGGAACGAGAAGAGATACAATGTTCTGGTTTGAAGCAGCGTAACAGTCGTGTCACAATCTATAAGTACACACCTAAAAAACAATCACTTTTGAAAGTCAGTTTCCGCCTAACGCTACATGTGAGCTCTGTCTGATGGCGTTCTAAGGTCGCTAATAACTTCGGAACGAGAAGAGATACAATGTTCTGGTTTGAAGCAGCGTAACAGTCGTGTCACAATCTATAAGTACACACCTAAAAAACAATCACTTTTGAAAGTCAGTTTCCGCCTAACGCTACATGTGAGCTCTGCCTGATGGCGTTCTAAGGTCGCTAATAACTTCGGAACGAGAAGAGATACAATGTTCTGGTTTGAAGCAGCGTAACAGTCGTGTCACAATCTATAAGTACACACCTAAAAAACAATCACTTTTGAAAGTCAGTTTCCGACTAACGCTACATGTGAGCTCTGCCTGATGGCGTTCTAAGGTCGCTAATAACTTCGGAACGAGAAGAGATACAATGTTCTGGTTTGAAGCAGCGTAACAGTCGTGTCACAATCTATAAGTACACACCTAAAAAACAATCACTTTTGAAAGTCAGTTTCCGCCTAACGCTACATGTGAGCTCTGCCTGATGGCGTTCTAAGGTCGCTAATAACTTCGGAACGAGAAGAGATACAATGTTCTGGTTTGAAGCAGCGTAACAGTCGTGTCACAATCTATAAGTACACACCTAAAAAACAATCACTTTTGAAAGTCAGTTTCCGCCTAACGCTACATGTGAGCTCTGTCTGATGGCGTTCTAAGGTCGCTAATAACTTCGGAACGAGAAGAGATACAATGTTCTGGTTTGAAGCAGCGTAACAGTCGTGTCACAATCTATAAGTACACACCTAAAAAACAATCACTTTTGAAAGTCAGTTTCCGCCTAACGCTACATGTGAGCTCTGCGTTCTGATGGCGTTCTAAGGTCGCTAATAACTTCGGAACGAGAAGAGATACAATGTTCTGGTTTGAAGCAGCGTAACAGTCGTGTCACAATCTATAAGTACACACCTAAAAAACAATCACTTTTGAAAGTCAGTTTCCGCCTAACGCTACATGTGAGCTCTGTCTGATGGCGTTCTAAGGTCGCTAATAACTTCGGAACGAGAAGAGATACAATGTTCTGGTTTGAAGCAGCGTAACAGTCGTGTCACAATCTATAAGTACACACCTAAAAAACAATCACTTTTGAAAGTCAGTTTCCGCCTAACGCTACATGTGAGCTCTGTCTGATGGCGTTCTAAGGTCGCTAATAACTTCGGAACGAGAAGAGATACAATGTTCTGGTTTGAAGCAGCGTAACAGTCGTGTCACAATCTATAAGTACACACCTAAAAAACAATCACTTTTGAAAGTCAGTTTCCGCCTAACGCTACATGTGAGCTCTGTCTGATGGCGTTCTAAGGTCGCTAATAACTTCGGAACGAGAAGAGATACAATGTTCTGGTTTGAAGCAGCGTAACAGTCGTGTCACAATCTATAAGTACACACCTAAAAAACAATCACTTTTGAAAGTCAGTTTCCGCCTAACGCTACATGTGAGCTCTGTCTGATGGCGTTCTAAGGTCGCTAATAACTTCGGAACGAGAAGAGATACAATGTTCTGGTTTGAAGCAGCGTAACAGTCGTGTCACAATCTATAAGTACACACCTAAAAAACAATCACTTTTGAAAGTCAGTTTCCGCCTAACGCTACATGTGAGCTCTGCCTGATGGCGTTCTAAGGTCGCTAATAACTTCGGAACGAGAAGAGATACAATGTTCTGGTTTGAAGCAGCGTAACAGTCGTGTCACAATCTATAAGTACACACCTAAAAAACAATCACTTTTGAAAGTCAGTTTCCGCCTAACGCTACATGTGAGCTCTGTCTGATGGCGTTCTAAGGTCGCTAATAACTTCGGAACGAGAAGAGATACAATGTTCTGGTTTGAAGCAGCGTAACAGTCGTGTCACAATCTATAAGTACACACCTAAAAAACAATCACTTTTGAAAGTCAGTTTCCGCCTAACGCTACATGTGAGCTCTGTCTGATGGCGTTCTAAGGTCGCTAATAACTTCGGAACGAGAAGAGATACAATGTTCTGGTTTGAAGCAGCGTAACAGTCGTGTCACAATCTATAAGTACACACCTAAAAAACAATCACTTTTGAAAGTCAGTTTCCGCCTAACGCTACATGTGAGCTCTGTCTGATGGCGTTCTAAGGTCGCTAATAACTTCGGAACGAGAAGAGATACAATGTTCTGGTTTGAAGCAGCGTAACAGTCGTGTCACAATCTATAAGTACACACCTAAAAAACAATCACTTTTGAAAGTCAGTTTCCGCCTAACGCTACATGTGAGCTCTGTCTGATGGCGTTCTAAGGTCGCTAATAACTTCGGAACGAGAAGAGATACAATGTTCTGGTTTGAAGCAGCGTAACAGTCGTGTCACAATCTATAAGTACACACCTAAAAAACAATCACTTTTGAAAGTCAGTTTCCGCCTAACGCTACATGTGAGCTCTGTCTGATGGCGTTCTAAGGTCGCTAATAACTTCGGAACGAGAAGAGATACAATGTTCTGGTTTGAAGCAGCGTAACAGTCGTGTCACAATCTATAAGTACACACCTAAAAAACAATCACTTTTGAAAGTCAGTTTCCGCCTAACGCTACATGTGAGCTCTGTCTGATGGCGTTCTAAGGTCGCTAATAACTTCGGAACGAGAAGAGATACAATGTTCTGGTTTGAAGCAGCGTAACAGTCGTGTCACAATCTATAAGTACACACCTAAAAAACAATCACTTTTGAAAGTCAGTTTCCGCCTAACGCTACATGTGAGCTCTGTCTGATGGCGTTCTAAGGTCGCTAATAACTTCGGAACGAGAAGAGATACAATGTTCTGGTTTGAAGCAGCGTAACAGTCGTGTCACAATCTATAAGTACACACCTAAAAAACAATCACTTTTGAAAGTCAGTTTCCGCCTAACGCTACATGTGAGCTCTGTCTGATGGCGTTCTAAGGTCGCTAATAACTTCGGAACGAGAAGAGATACAATGTTCTGGTTTGAAGCAGCGTAACAGTCGTGTCACAATCTATAAGTACACACCTAAAAAACAATCACTTTTGAAAGTCAGTTTCCGCCTAACGCTACATGTGAGCTCTGTCTGATGGCGTTCTAAGGTCGCTAATAACTTCGGAACGAGAAGAGATACAATGTTCTGGTTTGAAGCAGCGTAACAGTCGTGTCACAATCTATAAGTACACACCTAAAAAACAATCACTTTTGAAAGTCAGTTTCCGCCTAACGCTACATGTGAGCTCTGTCTGATGGCGTTCTAAGGTCGCTAATAACTTCGGAACGAGAAGAGATACAATGTTCTGGTTTGAAGCAGCGTAACAGTCGTGTCACAATCTATAAGTACACACCTAAAAAACAATCACTTTTGAAAGTCAGTTTCCGCCTAACGCTACATGTGAGCTCTGTCTGATGGCGTTCTAAGGTCGCTAATAACTTCGGAACGAGAAGAGATACAATGTTCTGGTTTGAAGCAGCGTAACAGTCGTGTCACAATCTATAAGTACACACCTAAAAAACAATCACTTTTGAAAGTCAGTTTCCGCCTAACGCTACATGTGAGCTCTGTCTGATGGCGTTCTAAGGTCGCTAATAACTTCGGAACGAGAAGAGATACAATGTTCTGGTTTGAAGCAGCGTAACAGTCGTGTCACAATCTATAAGTACACACCTAAAAAACAATCACTTTTGAAAGTCAGTTTCCGCCTAACGCTACATGTGAGCTCTGTCTGATGGCGTTCTAAGGTCGCTAATAACTTCGGAACGAGAAGAGATACAATGTTCTGGTTTGAAGCAGCGTAACAGTCGTGTCACAATCTATAAGTACACACCTAAAAAACAATCACTTTTGAAAGTCAGTTTCCGCCTAACGCTACATGTGAGCTCTGTCTGATGGCGTTCTAAGGTCGCTAATAACTTCGGAACGAGAAGAGATACAATGTTCTGGTTTGAAGCAGCGTAACAGTCGTGTCACAATCTATAAGTACACACCTAAAAAACAATCACTTTTGAAAGTCAGTTTCCGCCTAACGCTACATGTGAGCTCTGTCTGATGGCGTTCTAAGGTCGCTAATAACTTCGGAACGAGAAGAGATACAATGTTCTGGTTTGAAGCAGCGTAACAGTCGTGTCACAATCTATAAGTACACACCTAAAAAACAATCACTTTTGAAAGTCAGTTTCCGCCTAACGCTACATGTGAGCTCTGTCTGATGGCGTTCTAAGGTCGCTAATAACTTCGGAACGAGAAGAGATACAATGTTCTGGTTTGAAGCAGCGTAACAGTCGTGTCACAATCTATAAGTACACACCTAAAAAACAATCACTTTTGAAAGTCAGTTTCCGCCTAACGCTACATGTGAGCTCTGTCTGATGGCGTTCTAAGGTCGCTAATAACTTCGGAACGAGAAGAGATACAATGTTCTGGTTTGAAGCAGCGTAACAGTCGTGTCACAATCTATAAGTACACACCTAAAAAACAATCACTTTTGAAAGTCAGTTTCCGCCTAACGCTACATGTGAGCTCTGTCTGATGGCGTTCTAAGGTCGCTAATAACTTCGGAACGAGAAGAGATACAATGTTCTGGTTTGAAGCAGCGTAACAGTCGTGTCACAATCTATAAGTACACACCTAAAAAACAATCACTTTTGAAAGTCAGTTTCCGCCTAACGCTACATGTGAGCTCTGTCTGATGGCGTTCTAAGGTCGCTAATAACTTCGGAACGAGAAGAGATACAATGTTCTGGTTTGAAGCAGCGTAACAGTCGTGTCACAATCTATAAGTACACACCTAAAAAACAATCACTTTTGAAAGTCAGTTTCCGCCTAACGCTACATGTGAGCTCTGTCTGATGGCGTTCTAAGGTCGCTAATAACTTCGGAACGAGAAGAGATACAATGTTCTGGTTTGAAGCAGCGTAACAGTCGTGTCACAATCTATAAGTACACACCTAAAAAACAATCACTTTTGAAAGTCAGTTTCCGCCTAACGCTACATGTGAGCTCTGTCTGATGGCGTTCTAAGGTCGCTAATAACTTCGGAACGAGAAGAGATACAATGTTCTGGTTTGAAGCAGCGTAACAGTCGTGTCACAATCTATAAGTACACACCTAAAAAACAATCACTTTTGAAAGTCAGTTTCCGCCTAACGCTACATGTGAGCTCTGTCTGATGGCGTTCTAAGGTCGCTAATAACTTCGGAACGAGAAGAGATACAATGTTCTGGTTTGAAGCAGCGTAACAGTCGTGTCACAATCTATAAGTACACACCTAAAAAACAATCACTTTTGAAAGTCAGTTTCCGCCTAACGCTACATGTGAGCTCTGTCTGATGGCGTTCTAAGGTCGCTAATAACTTCGGAACGAGAAGAGATACAATGTTCTGGTTTGAAGCAGCGTAACAGTCGTGTCACAATCTATAAGTACACACCTAAAAAACAATCACTTTTGAAAGTCAGTTTCCGCCTAACGCTACATGTGAGCTCTGTCTGATGGCGTTCTAAGGTCGCTAATAACTTCGGAACGAGAAGAGATACAATGTTCTGGTTTGAAGCAGCGTAACAGTCGTGTCACAATCTATAAGTACACACCTAAAAAACAATCACTTTTGAAAGTCAGTTTCCGCCTAACGCTACATGTGAGCTCTGTCTGATGGCGTTCTAAGGTCGCTAATAACTTCGGAACGAGAAGAGATACAATGTTCTGGTTTGAAGCAGCGTAACAGTCGTGTCACAATCTATAAGTACACACCTAAAAAACAATCACTTTTGAAAGTCAGTTTCCGCCTAACGCTACATGTGAGCTCTGTCTGATGGCGTTCTAAGGTCGCTAATAACTTCGGAACGAGAAGAGATACAATGTTCTGGTTTGAAGCAGCGTAACAGTCGTGTCACAATCTATAAGTACACACCTAAAAAACAATCACTTTTGAAAGTCAGTTTCCGCCTAACGCTACATGTGAGCTCTGTCTGATGGCGTTCTAAGGTCGCTAATAACTTCGGAACGAGAAGAGATACAATGTTCTGGTTTGAAGCAGCGTAACAGTCGTGTCACAATCTATAAGTACACACCTAAAAAACAATCACTTTTGAAAGTCAGTTTCCGCCTAACGCTACATGTGAGCTCTGTCTGATGGCGTTCTAAGGTCGCTAATAACTTCGGAACGAGAAGAGATACAATGTTCTGGTTTGAAGCAGCGTAACAGTCGTGTCACAATCTATAAGTACACACCTAAAAAACAATCACTTTTGAAAGTCAGTTTCCGCCTAACGCTACATGTGAGCTCTGTCTGATGGCGTTCTAAGGTCGCTAATAACTTCGGAACGAGAAGAGATACAATGTTCTGGTTTGAAGCAGCGTAACAGTCGTGTCACAATCTATAAGTACACACCTAAAAAACAATCACTTTTGAAAGTCAGTTTCCGCCTAACGCTACATGTGAGCTCTGTCTGATGGCGTTCTAAGGTCGCTAATAACTTCGGAACGAGAAGAGATACAATGTTCTGGTAATCACTTTTGAAAGTCAGTTTCCGACTAACGCTACATGTGAGCTCTGTCTGATGGCGTTCTAAGGTCGCTAATAACTTCGGAACGAGAAGAGATACAATGTTCTGGTTTGAAGCAGCGTAACAGTCGTGTCACAATCTATAAGTACACACCTAAAAAACAATCACTTTTGAAAGTCAGTTTCCGCCTAACGCTACATGTGAGCTCTGTCTGATGGCGTTCTAAGGTCGCTAATAACTTCGGAACGAGAAGAGATACAATGTTCTGGTTTGAAGCAGCGTAACAGTCGTGTCACAATCTATAAGTACACACCTAAAAAACAATCACTTTTGAAAGTCAGTTTCCGACTAACGCTACATGTGAGCTCTGTCTGATGGCGTTCTAAGGTCGCTAATAACTTCGGAACGAGAAGAGATACAATGTTCTGGTTTGAAGCAGCGTAACAGTCGTGTCACAATCTATAAGTACACACCTAAAAAACAATCACTTTTGAAAGTCAGTTTCCGCCTAACGCTACATGTGAGCTCTGTCTGATGGCGTTCTAAGGTCGCTAATAACTTCGGAACGAGAAGAGATACAATGTTCTGGTTTGAAGCAGCGTAACAGTCGTGTCACAATCTATAAGTACACACCTAAAAAACAATCACTTTTGAAAGTCAGTTTCCGCCTAACGCTACATGTGAGCTCTGTCTGATGGCGTTCTAAGGTCGCTAATAACTTCGGAACGAGAAGAGATACAATGTTCTGGTTTGAAGCAGCGTAACAGTCGTGTCACAATCTATAAGTACACACCTAAAAAACAATCACTTTTGAAAGTCAGTTTCCGACTAACGCTACATGTGAGCTCTGTCTGATGGCGTTCTAAGGTCGCTAATAACTTCGGAACGAGAAGAGATACAATGTTCTGGTTTGAAGCAGCGTAACAGTCGTGTCACAATCTATAAGTACACACCTAAAAAACAATCACTTTTGAAAGTCAGTTTCCGACTAACGCTACATGTGAGCTCTGTCTGATGGCGTTCTAAGGTCGCTAATAACTTCGGAACGAGAAGAGATACAATGTTCTGGTTTGAAGCAGCGTAACAGTCGTGTCACAATCTATAAGTACACACCTAAAAAACAATCACTTTTGAAAGTCAGTTTCCGACTAACGCTACATGTGAGCTCTGTCTGATGGCGTTCTAAGGTCGCTAATAACTTCGGAACGAGAAGAGATACAATGTTCTGGTTTGAAGCAGCGTAACAGTCGTGTCACAATCTATAAGTACACACCTAAAAAACAATCACTTTTGAAAGTCAGTTTCCGACTAACGCTACATGTGAGCTCTGTCTGATGGCGTTCTAAGGTCGCTAATAACTTCGGAACGAGAAGAGATACAATGTTCTGGTTTGAAGCAGCGTAACAGTCGTGTCACAATCTATAAGTACACACCTAAAAAACAATCACTTTTGAAAGTCAGTTTCCGCCTAACGCTACATGTGAGCTCTGTCTGATGGCGTTCTAAGGTCGCTAATAACTTCGGAACGAGAAGAGATACAATGTTCTGGTTTGAAGCAGCGTAACAGTCGTGTCACAATCTATAAGTACACACCTAAAAAACAATCACTTTTGAAAGTCAGTTTCCGCCTAACGCTACATGTGAGCTCTGTCTGATGGCGTTCTAAGGTCGCTAATAACTTCGGAACGAGAAGAGATACAATGTTCTGGTTTGAAGCAGCGTAACAGTCGTGTCACAATCTATAAGTACACACCTAAAAAACAATCACTTTTGAAAGTCAGTTTCCGCCTAACGCTACATGTGAGCTCTGTCTGATGGCGTTCTAAGGTCGCTAATAACTTCGGAACGAGAAGAGATACAATGTTCTGGTTTGAAGCAGCGTAACAGTCGTGTCACAATCTATAAGTACACACCTAAAAAACAATCACTTTTGAAAGTCAGTTTCCGCCTAACGCTACATGTGAGCTCTGTCTGATGGCGTTCTAAGGTCGCTAATAACTTCGGAACGAGAAGAGATACAATGTTCTGGTTTGAAGCAGCGTAACAGTCGTGTCACAATCTATAAGTACACACCTAAAAAACAATCACTTTTGAAAGTCAGTTTCCGACTAACGCTACATGTGAGCTCTGTCTGATGGCGTTCTAAGGTCGCTAATAACTTCGGAACGAGAAGAGATACAATGTTCTGGTTTGAAGCAGCGTAACAGTCGTGTCACAATCTATAAGTACACACCTAAAAAACAATCACTTTTGAAAGTCAGTTTCCGCCTAACGCTACATGTGAGCTCTGTCTGATGGCGTTCTAAGGTCGCTAATAACTTCGGAACGAGAAGAGATACAATGTTCTGGTTTGAAGCAGCGTAACAGTCGTGTCACAATCTATAAGTACACACCTAAAAAACAATCACTTTTGAAAGTCAGTTTCCGACTAACGCTACATGTGAGCTCTGTCTGATGGCGTTCTAAGGTCGCTAATAACTTCGGAACGAGAAGAGATACAATGTTCTGGTTTGAAGCAGCGTAACAGTCGTGTCACAATCTATAAGTACACACCTAAAAAACAATCACTTTTGAAAGTCAGTTTCCGCCTAACGCTACATGTGAGCTCTGTCTGATGGCGTTCTAAGGTCGCTAATAACTTCGGAACGAGAAGAGATACAATGTTCTGGTTTGAAGCAGCGTAACAGTCGTGTCACAATCTATAAGTACACACCTAAAAAACAATCACTTTTGAAAGTCAGTTTCCGACTAACGCTACATGTGAGCTCTGTCTGATGGCGTTCTAAGGTCGCTAATAACTTCGGAACGAGAAGAGATACAATGTTCTGGTTTGAAGCAGCGTAACAGTCGTGTCACAATCTATAAGTACACACCTAAAAAACAATCACTTTTGAAAGTCAGTTTCCGCCTAACGCTACATGTGAGCTCTGTCTGATGGCGTTCTAAGGTCGCTAATAACTTCGGAACGAGAAGAGATACAATGTTCTGGTTTGAAGCAGCGTAACAGTCGTGTCACAATCTATAAGTACACACCTAAAAAACAATCACTTTTGAAAGTCAGTTTCCGACTAACGCTACATGTGAGCTCTGTCTGATGGCGTTCTAAGGTCGCTAATAACTTCGGAACGAGAAGAGATACAATGTTCTGGTTTGAAGCAGCGTAACAGTCGTGTCACAATCTATAAGTACACACCTAAAAAACAATCACTTTTGAAAGTCAGTTTCCGACTAACGCTACATGTGAGCTCTGTCTGATGGCGTTCTAAGGTCGCTAATAACTTCGGAACGAGAAGAGATACAATGTTCTGGTTTGAAGCAGCGTAACAGTCGTGTCACAATCTATAAGTACACACCTAAAAAACAATCACTTTTGAAAGTCAGTTTCCGACTAACGCTACATGTGAGCTCTGTCTGATGGCGTTCTAAGGTCGCTAATAACTTCGGAACGAGAAGAGATACAATGTTCTGGTTTGAAGCAGCGTAACAGTCGTGTCACAATCTATAAGTACACACCTAAAAAACAATCACTTTTGAAAGTCAGTTTCCGACTAACGCTACATGTGAGCTCTGTCTGATGGCGTTCTAAGGTCGCTAATAACTTCGGAACGAGAAGAGATACAATGTTCTGGTTTGAAGCAGCGTAACAGTCGTGTCACAATCTATAAGTACACACCTAAAAAACAATCACTTTTGAAAGTCAGTTTCCGCCTAACGCTACATGTGAGCTCTGTCTGATGGCGTTCTAAGGTCGCTAATAACTTCGGAACGAGAAGAGATACAATGTTCTGGTTTGAAGCAGCGTAACAGTCGTGTCACAATCTATAAGTACACACCTAAAAAACAATCACTTTTGAAAGTCAGTTTCCGCCTAACGCTACATGTGAGCTCTGTCTGATGGCGTTCTAAGGTCGCTAATAACTTCGGAACGAGAAGAGATACAATGTTCTGGTTTGAAGCAGCGTAACAGTCGTGTCACAATCTATAAGTACACACCTAAAAAACAATCACTTTTGAAAGTCAGTTTCCGACTAACGCTACATGTGAGCTCTGCCTGATGGCGTTCTAAGGTCGCTAATAACTTCGGAACGAGAAGAGATACAATGTTCTGGTTTGAAGCAGCGTAACAGTCGTGTCACAATCTATAAGTACACACCTAAAAAACAATCACTTTTGAAAGTCAGTTTCCGACTAACGCTACATGTGAGCTCTGTCTGATGGCGTTCTAAGGTCGCTAATAACTTCGGAACGAGAAGAGATACAATGTTCTGGTTTGAAGCAGCGTAACAGTCGTGTCACAATCTATAAGTACACACCTAAAAAACAATCACTTTTGAAAGTCAGTTTCCGCCTAACGCTACATGTGAGCTCTGTCTGATGGCGTTCTAAGGTCGCTAATAACTTCGGAACGAGAAGAGATACAATGTTCTGGTTTGAAGCAGCGTAACAGTCGTGTCACAATCTATAAGTACACACCTAAAAAACAATCACTTTTGAAAGTCAGTTTCCGACTAACGCTACATGTGAGCTCTGTCTGATGGCGTTCTAAGGTCGCTAATAACTTCGGAACGAGAAGAGATACAATGTTCTGGTTTGAAGCAGCGTAACAGTCGTGTCACAATCTATAAGTACACACCTAAAAAACAATCACTTTTGAAAGTCAGTTTCCGCCTAACGCTACATGTGAGCTCTGTCTGATGGCGTTCTAAGGTCGCTAATAACTTCGGAACGAGAAGAGATACAATGTTCTGGTTTGAAGCAGCGTAACAGTCGTGTCACAATCTATAAGTACACACCTAAAAAACAATCACTTTTGAAAGTCAGTTTCCGCCTAACGCTACATGTGAGCTCTGTCTGATGGCGTTCTAAGGTCGCTAATAACTTCGGAACGAGAAGAGATACAATGTTCTGGTTTGAAGCAGCGTAACAGTCGTGTCACAATCTATAAGTACACACCTAAAAAACAATCACTTTTGAAAGTCAGTTTCCGCCTAACGCTACATGTGAGCTCTGCCTGATGGCGTTCTAAGGTCGCTAATAACTTCGGAACGAGAAGAGATACAATGTTCTGGTTTGAAGCAGCGTAACAGTCGTGTCACAATCTATAAGTACACACCTAAAAAACAATCACTTTTGAAAGTCAGTTTCCGCCTAACGCTACATGTGAGCTCTGTCTGATGGCGTTCTAAGGTCGCTAATAACTTCGGAACGAGAAGAGATACAATGTTCTGGTTTGAAGCAGCGTAACAGTCGTGTCACAATCTATAAGTACACACCTAAAAAACAATCACTTTTGAAAGTCAGTTTCCGCCTAACGCAAAATCTATAAGTACACACCTAAAAAACAATCACTTTTGAAAGTCAGTTTCTTCCTAACGCTACA
>JAVIWB010006882.1:0-130920 GCA_031893035.1 Dermolepida albohirtum
TAATATTTCCGACAGAGAGTTTGTGTAATATGCTTGGGATAATTAGTATTTCCGAAATGGCTCAAAAACACGTTAATTTTCTCCTAAATCAATAGTTTAATTTTTTCTGACACTAACAGTTATCGAGAGCTACATATATGAATCGATTTCATTTTAGTGGTAACTGTATTACTTGTAGTTGAAGTGTGTAGAAATTTCAGTTTAGTTATTGATTGTAATTTTTGATTTAATACCTGTCTTAATATTAAAAAATACTGATTTTGTACTAACATTAAATTTACCCTTATCGGCAGTATATAAGTCAAAAATTAATACAGAATCATGTGAATCCTTAGTTTTGCCACTATTTAATTTTGTTTAGTCAGTTTTTGGCCCTTCCTTGACTCAGGATATGTTACACAGTGTTCAATTTGTACAGATTTCACATAACCGAAATGACTTAAATTATTTGGACCACATATGCAAACAAATTATCTGAACATTCATCTAAAATGTGTTGGGCAAAGAGTTATTGTTCATATATTTCATATAAATCGAACATAAAATAAAAAATAAACATCAGCAGAGTCCAAATGGAGAAGTTTCGACATTTCATGTGATCAAGAGGCTTGAGTTCTTTAACTAATTTGATCTTGTAAGGGTGTAAGCAAAGACCTTTACGCAAAATTCACCGCAATGTGGTTTGAGAGATTCCCAATTCCTGTGAACGGCGTGAAATCGACAGATTTGGCTCATTTTGTACTGAAGCCCTTACGGCTACGATATTTTCGCTACTTCAGCTGGTGCGTAGTCTGACTGGCACAGGAATATCCAATAGTGAATAATTTGGCTCGAATTTATCCGCTATAGTACGCACAATCTGTCTGGTGGAACGATGATTACCACCGAATATTGGAGTAAGCGCTTTTAAAGTTACGACCAACGACTCAGAAATGTGCTAGTAATTTTGAATAATTTCGAAACGTTGCTCGTTCGTGAACTTCACTGTGATAAAAATGTTAACCTTGACTGACGTTTTGACGTTGATAGATCATCAAAAAACGTTCAATAGTTCGTTCTTATTAAAAGACAAAATCATTATGTCCTTATTGGAAAGCCCGTATAAAATATAATTATTGCAATTAGTTACATGTTAATATTTATTATCATATGTTATACTAGAAATTCGGAAGACAATATTGCATACGACTTTGTGTATTTCCAAATTATATTGATATTTGTAAATTTAAGTGAAATATATACATATATATATATACTTTTGTGAACTATAATTTTCTCATGCTAAATAAATGCAATCCAAAAGAGAATTCTGTAATGGAAGAGATATTAAGAACATTGGAAGCTTAAAAATAAATTTGAAAAGAATGAACTTTATGCAAAACATAATCATGGACAAGTTTATAAAATAATATGATTATATTGCGTAATGAATGCTTTAAAATGTAAACAGGATTCGAATAAGATACAGCAAAATATACGATTTAGATATATGTATGTATGTATGTAATAGAAAATGAATTTTTATTAAATATTATGAAAAAAATATAACTTTAGTAGAAGCTCTAGGCTTTGCCTATGTTTAGAGTAAATTAGAATATGACGCTTGATATGGTATCTTTTGTATGACTGCGCTTGTCTGACATGGAATTGTATTAATCGTAGGTTCTTTTAAGCCTCAAGTCTCGAAGAAGCTTTTAGAAAAACATCACTCCTCACTCCTTTATACCTAGTGTATTTGTTCTGCGGATAAATTACAGATATTTAGGTATCTTTGCGATTCCACTTGAAAAACTGAATATATTACAACGGATTTCCAGTACACAGATTTTCTACAATAGGTAACAAACTAAACTAGAAAATATATTTCTTTAATGATGAATCGAAACATAATTTTCATTTTGGTACTATACTATTTTATTGCCTCTTCATGTTTATTTTCGTTTCCGTAAATCATTTTTTTCACTGTTGATTATTTTAGTTGTTATTTCAGAAAATTACTTCTACTCCTTTATGTTATATACGCATAATTTGTATTATATAACACTACCCTGTAATTAGGCGTTGTCTGTTGGGTAATAAAGAATATTATCATAACTATTGTATAATAACATCCAAAGTGTGAGATATAACAATTTAACTATCACATATCAGAAATGTTTTGTTTATTTTTAAACCACTTCCCCCGAGAATAGTTTATGTAGGTATGTACTTATTTACGGAATTTTATTGACACATCAGGAAACTAGATGGCAATTATATTTTTGTTACTATAAATACATACATATGTGCACACATTTTTATTTGTTCATTATGAGCAAATAAAAATTGCATCGTAAATATGTGAAACATAATAAAAATTCTAAATGGATATTGATCTTTAATATTAATTTAAAAACAATAACAACAAGCACAACTTTACATTGTAATAAAGATTGAAGATCATTCTTTCAAGTCCATACCTTTAATTTTGTTTTTCTTTTATATTTTATTACTAGTTTGGTATAGCTTTCAAGTACATAAAAATTGTTTGTTTGCATAGAATCGTTTATTATCATCGATATTATAATTATAGAAATTTTGATTATTAGTAAATATTATTCGTTGAAAATAGCAAGTACCTTTTCCAAATTTCTAATTAAAACCTAAAATAATGAGGAAGAGCAAGTATTTTATGACACTATGTATGTTTGATTAAAAAAATATTATTCTGAGAATTCGATCATTGATGTGGTAAGGGGTTTTATTTATTTATTAACCATACCCTTCATTAATTTACCTACAGTATATTATAATAATTATAGTTTGTCTTACACATAATACTTTATTAGAAAACAAATATGTAATTTAGGAAAACAAAAACGCCTACAATATTAATTTCTTACCAAGTCTTTTTCAGGTTAAACAGTAAATATGTACGTAGTATGCACCTATTTTATTCTTTAATTTATTTAACATGTTAATAGATCTTCATAGAAAAAAATAAATTCGTATTTGTAACAAAAAATAAATAATATAGATGTATATTAATCCTATAGAAGCATAAACAAAAAGCATTAAATTCCTGGAAGTCGTTATTTGATAAATTTCTTACGTGCACATGCGCAGACGGTTTAAATTAAAAAAAAATAAAAATAATTCTCAATTAATAAAACATTTGTCAAATTGTCATATCCTTGAAATAAAAATGCATAAGAATTAATACCAAGATATTTTCATTTATAGAAATACAACGCCTCTCATAGTAATTCGATTATGAAAACCAAACTACCCAACAACCCATACCTAGTGGACTAGTCAGTTGGTGGAGGGGACATATATAAATGTTCTGCAGTGGAAAGACCGCCATTGCATTCCAAATCGCAACGTAAGCAGCGTAAGCGTCATTAGTGTTTTCTATTTTAATTTAAAGAAAATCAGATATTCAACATGAGGGAAATCGTACACATTCAAGCCGGTCAATGCGGAAACCAGATTGGAGCTAAGGTATGTTTTATTATTTACCTTTTTAATTAAAATTAAAAAATTGTGTTATCCGGTCGACTATGCTAGCTTTCTACCGGCCATCTTGATTTGAACATACTCGGAAATTATTTCAAGATTATCTCGAATAAAACACCAACAGTTGTTATCATTAACGGTTTTTTAAGTGGATAATGTGAATATATTTCGGTTTGATAATATTAGTTTAAGATAATCAATATAGAACCGTCTCTTAGAATCAACCCATTTTGCGATTATCGATTAATTTATATTTTGAATTGCCTTTTTTTTTCTATTTTTTTCTAGTTTGAAAAAAATCTATATAATACTATATATATTGTCGGAAGTAACGCAAAATTCATGTTTTGTATAATCAACGTTTTCATGTTGCATAGCACGATAAGAAAAACCGTTAAAAAAGGCGGTAACCACCATTACAAGCAAGCGGTAGGACGCGTTGAAAAGATGCCTTTCGAACAGCAGTGTTCAAAATCGATTTTCTGTTATGAACATTGCCCCACCCTGTTCAATAAATACAGTTGTTTTCGTAAATTGTTTTTTACTTTAATCTATTTATTATTTACAATTATTTTATCTATATTTAATTCTATGTATTTCTTATGATTTATTAGCCGTTGTACTTGAGTGAATATATTTCTTCAAGCATGAACGCCAAGTTCATTGCACTTGGAAAAGATGTGATCTTCATTATTATGAACTATTCCCATTTTACCGTTGTGCATTAACATATTTTGTTGACTAGATAATTAGAAAAAATGCTTTCGAATGAAAGCGTGTACCACCACTCTCAACTGTTCTAAATCTAGATTTACAGCAAATATTTCTTTGCACTTTTTAATTTTATTTACACTATAAAAATATATTTTGACATATAAATGTTGATTTAAATATTTTTATGGCAAGTCTAAGGTAAATATAAATGATAAGGAAATGGGGTTTAATTTTGTATTATAATTAATTTTGGTAAAAAATAAATTTTATTTTTGTTTGATTTTACTATTCTAGTAAAAAAAATATGTGTGTCACCGTTTAACGTGTTAACATTCATTTCTATATATAGGCATGATTGATTCATTTAGTAATTGCCATGAATAATTTAAAATGCCTAACATAAGGTTTCTACTACAAAGCTTGTCCTTGTCATTTACCTGCTATTGTATAATGTTAAACAGAACCATCTGCTGTTGGAAGAATAGTTAAGCTTTTCAAGGGATGATATGCGCTGTACATTTTAATATAATGTAATTCATTTGAAATAGTATTTTTACGTTTAAATTTTACAATAAAAATAATCCTAGAACAAATTAAATAGGGAAGAAGGAATCGATTTTTTGTAGTTAAAAGCTGATAGCTTATCAAACAGGTTCTTATTTCAAATTCGCGGCGTCTTATATTAAATAATAAAATACAGTAACTAATAAATATGAATAAAAATGGTATTTGAATAAACTTATTTAAAAATTATTAGGTTTTCGAAGCAAAATAATTCTTAAAATATATGGAAAAACCAATTAATTAATTTTATTATCTATTGTGATATGTATAAGTACGAATTCTTTCTACTGTCGTATTGAAAATTTTTTATTGAATTATAGTATATCTTACCGATAAACACCACCTAATATGTAATTAATAATAGTAATTTCTGACATAGTATCTACGTTTGAATTTTACAATATAAATTGAATAATTCAAATTCTAGAACAAAATCAAGTGGGAAAAAGAACTTTAACTTGAAACATTGTTTATGGTAAATGTTATAAAAATTTGGAATTTCATTTTTGTAGTTTATGTAAAAGTTGACAATCTTTTGCAATTTATATTTATATAACAGGTAGTTTTTATTTGAAACTTTATGAAAACTTCAATTAGTAAATTTTACCATCTATTATGATACATGTACGTATTGAGTCTACTTTTATTTAATTATTATAACCTATTATTTCGCCTAATATAAAAATATTAGTAATTTCTAATCGTAAACTTGATTATTTAATATATTAGCTATTGTATTGAAACATTTTAAATTTTGCAAGGAAAAGGAAAATAATTCATATTTCAATAATTATAAAAAGTCAGTATAAGGACCATCAAATATATTCAACTAATCTTTAATCTCTTAACGTATTAAAAAATATATCCAAATTATATAATGTACAATGGTTTTATACTTTTTTGCTTACTGGTATTAAATATTAATTCTATTTTGTAAATACTTCGCTAATGGAAAGAATGTAAAGACTAAGAAACCGTATCTAAGATTTATTTTTGGTAAAAAAAAATTGCAAATTGTTTCATTATAGAACTTGTGCATTTGAATATATGGCATGTCATTTGGGGCTTATGAAGAAATATGTTACGTTTTTTAAATATCTAAAAATTTTGTTTTATATGAGTTTAAAAAATTTGTATATTAGTTTATGATTAAATATTCAGAATTATAAAAATATATTTTATATACACTGCTGTTGGCATCGAAACAATTAAGTCTTTATAGAATCATGTAAATGTAATTCCCAAGATTTTTTGAATAACTAAGAATCTCGTAAATTTCAGAATGAGTAATACCTATTTAATATCTCTCATTTTGCAACACCATTCAACATTACTCGACAAATTATTTACTCAAAGCTATAGTAATTTAATATTAATTTTTTTCGAATTTATATTTTGAACATTGAAAAAATATTAGGTTAATATCAGTACGTCCATTTAATTTTTTTTAGATCAGTTACTATATTTTATTGTCATATTAATTGACCTCGACTTTATTCTTCACCAAAACATTGTCAAACTATTGCATCTCCACTATATTGTTTTCTTCACACCTTCGTTTAATATTTGCACTTCAATACGCGCCCATATAAATATCTAAGATTTATTAATTTCATTGCATTTTATGGAATAGATTAACACTTACCAATAGTATCTCACAAAATTTGATGAGCATTTTCATTAATTTTTTCCCCTTAATTGCAGTTCTGGGAAATTATCTCTGATGAGCACGGTATTGACCCAACCGGAGCATACCACGGTGACTCTGACCTCCAGCTCGAAAGAATCAACGTATATTACAATGAAGCTTCTGGCGGCAAATATGTACCACGTGCCATCCTCGTGGACCTGGAGCCTGGCACAATGGACTCCGTGAGATCGGGACCGTTTGGACAGATCTTCAGACCAGATAACTTTGTCTTTGGACAGTCCGGTGCAGGCAATAATTGGGCGAAAGGTCACTATACAGAAGGTGCAGAACTAGTAGACTCAGTCCTAGATGTAGTAAGAAAAGAAGCAGAATCTTGCGATTGTCTGCAAGGTTTTCAACTCACACATTCACTTGGAGGTGGTACCGGTTCCGGTATGGGCACACTACTCATTTCAAAAATACGCGAAGAATACCCAGATAGAATAATGAATACATACTCCGTTGTACCTTCACCCAAAGTCTCAGATACAGTCGTCGAACCATACAATGCCACCCTCTCTGTACATCAATTAGTTGAAAATACAGATGAAACTTATTGTATTGATAACGAAGCTCTCTACGACATTTGCTTTAGAACACTCAAACTTACAACTCCAACATATGGTGACCTTAATCATTTAGTATCCCTTACAATGTCTGGCGTCACAACATGTCTTAGGTTCCCAGGTCAATTAAACGCAGATTTACGTAAATTGGCTGTAAATATGGTACCCTTCCCGCGTCTTCACTTCTTCATGCCAGGATTCGCCCCATTAACGTCTAGGGGAAGTCAACAATACAGAGCCCTCACCGTACCTGAACTGACACAACAAATGTTTGACGCTAAAAACATGATGGCTGCTTGCGACCCAAGACACGGAAGATACCTTACAGTAGCAGCAGTATTTAGAGGAAGAATGTCTATGAAGGAAGTAGACGAACAAATGCTCAACATTCAAAATAAGAATAGCAGCTACTTCGTTGAATGGATTCCAAACAACGTCAAAACAGCTGTGTGTGACATTCCTCCAAGAGGCTTGAAGATGTCAGCCACCTTCATTGGAAACTCCACTGCCATCCAAGAGTTATTTAAACGTATTTCTGAACAGTTCACAGCTATGTTCCGTCGTAAGGCTTTCTTGCATTGGTATACAGGAGAAGGTATGGATGAAATGGAATTTACGGAAGCGGAATCCAACATGAATGATTTGGTATCAGAATATCAACAGTATCAAGAAGCAACAGCCGATGAAGACGCGGAATTCGATGAAGAACAAGAAGCCGAAGTTGACGAAAACTAAAAAAAAAAGGATATTCCGAAATGGGTTTCCAAAACCAGAGTCAAGCCTTGTGACTTTGTTTTTGATGCTTTTGAAAGTAAAAACCCAGTGTTGTCAGTTTTATTTTTGTTTTGTTTAAATTTAATTTATAACAATTTTGTATCTGTTTGAAAGAAAAGTTTTGTATATTAAAATTTGCTGCCATTCATTCCACAGAAAAACATTTTATTTTAAGCCTTTCCTTATATTTTTCAATTTTTTACGAAAAATAAACTTTTAGTATTAATAAGAAAAATTAAATTTCTGGCTTAAAATTACCTTTTTTTCTCTTACAATAGTTTAAATGCTACAATCAAAATTTTGCAGTTTAAGAACAGTTAACTTGTTTTATGAACATCGTGAACGTAATGTTTTCTCAGCACAATAGGATGAGTAAGAAAACAGGTAAGAAGTATTTTAATATATCCTAGAAAGAATATTTTGGCGAAAGGCTGTTACTAAGGATATTTTTTAAAATGTAACTGTCCTTTTGCATATTTACTGAATTTTTTAAATTGTATAAACAATCTTGAAATATATTATTGTAAACTAATATGATTTAGAATTACATTAGTTCGTTTATTAAAGAACGCGATTTTTGATTGAGTACATAATTTTGGGTTAACTAATTTGGCCAAATCAATTTAAATTCAGCAGTAGATAGTTTCAAGAGATGTTAGAAAAAGCTTAATTAATTTTACGTAACTGGTACAGTTTGTATTAAATAAACTTGTAAGATGAAATGACAGGTCATATCAAAATAGAAGACCGTGAAGCGAATTAATACAATCAGATACTTTACAATAATAGAGATACAATTATTCGTGTATTAGAATTTTTATGAATCTTCAGCAATATAAATTATAGAAAATATACACGAGCTTTTTGGTTAGATGGTTAAATCAAATTTACTGTTGAGACAGTTTGCAAGATTTTAATGCTTTGTATTACTGTTATGGATTTGACATTGAATATATTTTGTTAGGTGGTTTCCAAATTACTGCGAAATTGTGTTTGTATTTACTACAATTTAATAGCTTGGGTTGGTAATATTTCAACGTATTTGAACTGTGTACGAATTAGTATATTTATAGGGCAATGCAAAGAACTATAATATGCAGCTGTAAATATTTCAACTTATTAAACTATCACACTCTGTTTATAGTCATATGAAATCATTAAAGAACTACCTTCTTAATTGGATTTAATGTGTATACAAGCATGTTTAAAAATTGATATAAAAGATCTACAGGGTCAAAGTTGTTTAGTGCGAAGTTTAGCAGATATCTACACTAGACCTTCCCAGATTACGGATTTAATGACGTGTTCGATTCATTTTACCAACTGTAATACCTTAAATTTTTTAGTTTCTACTAACCGCATTCTCTTCTTAACTCATTACAATAGAATTCTAGTTGTAATAACAATTCCAGCGTTTTTTACTTAACGTAATTATCATAACGAGAGGTCTTATTTTAATAGTAGTGTCCAGTATTTCAATTCACTTATGACAAGTGTCAGATGCTCAATAACAAGCCACGCTATCTTCCAATTGTACTCCTAAAGGCCGAATTAATAAACAGTATCTTTTGTTTTTCTTTGCGCAGTAAATTACCCCACCTGCCAGGAGTGAATTGATGTATTGTACATTTGAGTAATATATAAGGAATAACTAGCAGGAAAACTTTGAATTGAATAGTTATGTAACAGGTGAAAGTTAGCAGTCCAATTAAAGATTCCAACTGGAGAATCATACAGTACATAAACTTCCAATTTGTTGTGCAATTCAATATTTACTTCTTAAAGGACTATACATGTGAAATTTTGACTGATATGCAACAAACTTTGGGTAATAATGTTTCTTCGAAAATTATATACTACGTTGCACGGTATAAACTTGGTGATCTGAGCATCAAAGATTATGTACGTCCAGGACCATCGAATACTGCAATCGAAGAATTAATATCAAGCGGGTTGCGTCATGAGAATATCGACTAAATACCTCATTTTACAGTTAGTAATGTGGCGCCGCGAATTTCGTAATGTGATTAAAAAAATGAAAGAATATGAATGTCACGCTGTTTAACAAGAACCAAGCTGATTTTTTTTGCAAAAATTTATTACCCAAAAAAGTCGATATTTCTATCGTAGGATTTGAGTTGAGGAGGACAATTTTTATAGATTATCGTGCAAAGAGCGAAACCGTTAGCCGTGTTATACTACTCTACTAAAGCAAAAAGTAATTTCTGAAAATACAATCTGGAACGGCCCATGGAAAAACAATAACGTACCTTCGTGAACCTAAAATTATTCGTCAAAACTTGGATTAATTGAGATTTCAGGTTGTACCTCGCCCATTCTACATATTTGTCGTCTTGAGAAAGAAAAATGGCGTAATGGCATTATAGCATCACTGGTTCAAGCGCCCCGGACTGAAGGGGAATATGTTTAAATAAATAATAAAACGTTTAATGCCCTAACTCAATTTTTTATTAGTTATATGTCGATAATTCTATGCGAGAATACATTCAAGATTTCCGGATCAGAAGTTAAAAAAACTTTTATAGCATATAGTAGTGTCCAGTAATATTAGGTGGAATCTATTTGATAAATTTATGTACACACAAGTTTATAAAATATATTTTTTGTTTGGATTAATGTAAACGAAATTTAGTACTTTAAAACTTTTTTAGTACATTCATTTTACTTATTTATTTTTTTTCTCATTGCGAAATAACTTTTTATCAAAGTAAGTTGATTAAAAGTCTAATGTAACTACGTTAGGGTTAAGAAAAATTATTCCTGCTATATCTCTATTAGTTAAACTTTTAAGTACGTGGAAATACAAAGCTTTTCTGTCTGTCAATGAAACATATTTCGATTTCTTTTATAATTTTATTTTTAAATGTAATTACAATGGCTTTCTCACATCAGAAAAAAACGTGTTTCTATTAGTCTTCAAAATAGGGATCAATCTCCTCTTTCAAACCGTTATCGTTAGCAAAATGATTATGTTTTTCCAATTTTGTTAACATATTACCGCAAGTAACTGCTATTATTGTATTTAACAAACATAAATGCCGTTTGGTCCCGAAAGATGATGGTCATAAGCTTCTCAACTGAAGATTGTGTGCGGGCCTTTTTTGGAGGCGGCGAACCCTTTGTGTGGACACGAATTCCATTACCTCTCACTATCTTTAAAAAATGTTAAGTTTGTATCCATCGTATAATTTTTTTCCCTAAGCAGTTTTTTTTTGGAAGGTGAAACTTTATTCACGTCTAGTTTATCGTATGGAATTAGAGTCAAATTTGACACATAAGTAGAAAAGTGTTGTCACTATTAAACGTTACCAGGCAACGCATAATTAGTCGTTTCTATCCTAGCTAGTTGGATTTTTTTAATTTAATTGCCCTCGTATTATGAACACAAATGAAATTGAGGAGTTTTTATCTGTTCTTGAGTAGTAGAAATGTGTTTAGAAAACTCATCAATATGTATTTATATTTTATAAAGCATACATTTTGTGTATGAGTGTTTTAACAATGCCGTGTGTATGTTCATTATCATTAGTCATATTTAATTATATAAAATTCATTTTGTTTAGAGTAATGTAATACTTCATACTAAAGCTATTACTAAGTAAGATTTTGATTAATAATACTTAAAATAAATGTTGGGTAATTTTGATAACTCGCATTGATAAGTAGAAAAAAGTTAATTATCTTTGTAAAATGTTTTCCACTATCTTATTGAAACATTCAATAATAAACTAATTATTTACCATAATAAATAAAATAAAAAATTATCGAAACTATAACTTTGATCACATATTTTTACGTGCAAGGTGTAAGACATTTTAATGTCTTTTTAAAGAGGAGCTGGACATTGAGCTAAAATGAGTAAAAAGCAATATAGAGTAAAAACTAGTTTTCTTTGAATAAGAACGCTGTCCTCTTTCTGCTAATCGTCTATAGTAGATAATGATATTTTGCTACAAATTTTGTTTGACGCTTTAGCATATTTATTTATAAATTTAATGACAGCAGTTACTGAGAGTATTTTCAAACTATAAAGATTTAAAATAATCACATGCACAAAAATTTTTGCAATTTCAAACGTAGCTGGTGCCATAATAAATGTTCTAAAGAAATTAATAGGGTATTTGCTGACGAATCATGTTCCTTGCTTGCAGTAAAACGGTTGTGCGATGAATATCAACGTAGTCAATTTTCCTTTACATTTCGAAGTTCTAGGTGAAAAATGCCTGCTACCGAAGAGAATATTGTTCTTGTTCCAGAGGGTCGGTATATTAGTACTATTTAAGCAACCTTAAAGATTGATGTGAAGGAAAGGAACACCACCTTACATAACCATTTGAAGGTACATAAGCTTTAATTTCGTTGCAGATGGTGCAGATCTGCAAACTAGATTTCCTCGTCTAGTGCAATAATTATAGGTGACAAGATTTGAGTAAATTGCTATGATCCAGAAAAAAAGCAACAATAATTAGTTTCGATTTTTGAAAATAAATCTGGTCTAGCAAAAATATTTGAGAAAAAACCTAAACAGAAAGTTGACACATTTTCTGGGGGTTAATACACATGTTTCCACTATAGCACTCAAGTTCTACCAAAATTGTTCGAAAAAAATTATCGCCTTGCCTCGTGATAGCATTAGTAACATTATTGATGATGAGTTTCCTATTTATTATATTTTAAGTGTTTACTATCAAGGACACGTGTGTGGGGTGCAGCTCAATTTATTTATCATAGTTTTCGTCCAGCGATGAAAATTTAGAACAGTGTGTAGTAATTGTTCAAATGTTGTGTTAAACAGTTTTTTTTATTTTTAACATGTCAACATATGTTGTATTCTGACCGTTGACATGTGCTGAATTCTACATTGCCATCTACCGACAAATGTAATAGCTAGTAAGCAGTTCTAGCAAATTAAAGTATCAATTTCTAATTGAATATTCGCATTAAAACTGTATAGATTTAATCACAAACAGATCACCCATTTTCAAGTAAGAACAAACCGCTATCACTGTTCGAAGAATTTCTCTTATTTTAACAATATGTAATAATTGAAGTTGCAGGTATATACATTGGGTACATACAAGGGCGTTTTTCATACGATTGATAACAACGTAACATGGATATCAATTTATTAAAGTTATTTGCTCTTGATCGAGTGGTTGTTGGTAGGATGTCTAGCATTTTGACATCCGACATTGACATTTCTTTAGGTCGTTGGCATTTTGTTGGTTAGTGACATGGAATGTTGGCATGTTTAAATATGTATGTTTAGCCTATATTCTATACTTAAGTTGTAGTTAGTGTATGTTGTATTATAAAATAGAATAATTACGTTATCTTATTTTAACAATGACAATAACGATATACAACATATAAAAATAATATTTATATTCATAGTAACAAACGACTGAAGTTAGATTCACAAATAATTGAAGAAAAAGTTTCAAAAAATGAACCTAGTCATTATGAGCTTGCTTTTCAGAAATCACAATAATGATGTGGATTTATTTTATTCATATCTGTTTGAATCTCTCTTAATAAATTAAATGCTATCTACTAGATATTTACTATACAGAAAATGTTGACTGATTCGGACATTATTCCATAAGAGAACGCTTCGAACCATTGCAACTGTGACAGCAGGGGTACTATAAGCATCAGTACTTTGTTTATTTTTCTTCACAATATTCGCTTATGTAAACACATATTTAAATACTATGCTATATATGGTATCGACAAATCAGACAAATGCCAGAAATTGTTTTAAATCATTATGAAAATAAAGAATAATCTGGCAATAACAAAACAAGTACTGATTCTTTGAGATTCTAAACTGCAGAACTAACTAATGGAATATACACTGCAGGCCATAAGTTTGGAATCACTTGCATAAGTTAGGAATCACTTCTGAATATAATGAAAATATTGTAGTGGCTTTAACAAACATTGTAAAAATAAAACAATATTAATATACCAAAACGTTTTATTATAAAATAAGCAGGAAAAAAAGCAAATTTTATTTATTTACATCCACTTATTTTTATTATCAACTAAACGGACTTTTCATCGAAATACCCTCCTTTTGCTTTAATGACGGTAGCACACAATCGCGGTAAACGAGACACTAATTTTGTAAGGGTTTCATTGGGTATATTTGCCCAAGAATCTTGTATAACTTGCCACATGTGAGTCTGGAACGTCGGACACTTTTCACGCACTTTTCTATCCAATTCTTCCCACAACAGCTCTATTGGATTGAGGTCTGGCGATTGTGCCGGCCAAACCATGTTTTGTAAAACACCGTCAGCTTCCTGTTGTTGGAGATATCCTCTACATAAATGAGAAGAATGTTTTGGGTCGTTGTCTTGCATGAATATAAAGTTTTCTCCAAGTAATCTCAGACCGGAGGGTACAGCGTTGTGTTCGAGAATCTGTCTGTAACCCTCCTTTTTCAAAACTCCGTCTATTTTCACTAGATCTCCTACACCAGCCGAAGAAAAACATCCCCAAACCATTACAGAACCGCCACCATGTTTTACCGTGGGCACCACACATTGCGGTAACATTTTTTCCGTAGCAGTTCTTCTTACAAATATCCGACGTCTGGAACCGAAGACCTCGTACTTTGATTCGTCGGTCCATAGTACTTTTTCCCACTGTTCTATTGTCCAATCTTTGTGTAACTTAGCCCATTGTAGCCTTTTTATTTTATTTTGCGGACGTAGAAGCGGTTTGCGAACTGCTACACGTCCCATCAGTCCAGCCGCTCTGAGCCGCCTTTTTACTGTGGTTAAAGAGATCCGAGTTTCACGCTCCCTGTTAAACTCACCGCGGATTTGCGAGGCCGTTAATCTTCTATCTCTTTTCGACGTCAATATAATTGTCTGATCTTCTGCAGGAGTTGTAATTTTTGGTCTTCCTGATCGTTTTCTGTCCGTATACCCTCCAGTAGACTGGTATTTTTTAATTGTATTTTGTACACCTTTGTACGATATCTTCATTCTTTTCGCGATATCCCGTATAGAATCTCCCCGATTATGATGACTAATAATTTCTACACGTTTTTCTAGCGATATCTGCTTTCTCTTCGCCATAATCAAACGATGTTTACTGATTCTACACACTTTTATGTGTCTACACACTTTAAATGATACGAAGCAACTAAAATATTCTCATTACTTCAAAATGTATAAATACTTATAAATATAAAAACTAAATGTAATTACAAAAGGTTTATGCGGAAGGGTCTGCAATAAAATTTGTCCATTCCAGGTAATCGTTCATTATGCAGAAATATTACCTGCTCGAATAAATAATACCGCACGCAGAGTTTCCTTAATCTCTGGTTATTTTCCAACTATTAATGCATTTAAAACTACATCTTTTATGTAAAGCTTTATAATGTACTTAAGAATAATCCTTTGTACTTATATCAAAGTAATACGAACGTAACATAGATAAATTTCAATTTTTATGAATTTACTGGAACTGATTCCAAACTTATGGCCTGCAGTGTACATACATATGACGACTAAACTTATTAATTCTATTAAAAGTATTTTTCCGAGTGACTTCTTTTTACTCTTTTCTCTTCCTAGTTTATTATTTAGACGTTAATTCGTTTTACTCTATAAAAGCCTAATAGTTTACTTTAATACATAAATTTTAAAAATTCGATCGAAATTATTCGATAACATACTTGAACTTTAAAAGATTACAGCATATTATTCTATAACGCCAATAATCGAAAGTTTTAATTACCCAAACAATATCTAATTTATATCAATAATACCAGGTATATCGAAACGGTTTCAATAACTAGTAATAAATAGAATTTACTTATCAGCATATAATTTTTTTTGTTTTTCTTTGCGATAAATGTAAGTACAATTTTGTGAAAATATCATCTGCTGATAAAATAACGAACTTAGCGTAGTTTATACATATGTACATGTTCATGGTACACATAAAATACAGTATCAATGTACCATTTATGATAATTTAATATACAGACTGTATTTAAAATAAAGAGACAGAATCTAAAAGAGAAAGACGCTGTGATTCTACTAAATTTAAAACCAAAATATGAGGGATATATGCTGCTCGGGAAGAAAAAGTAGTAGAAAACTATAATATTTAATAGCCTATATAGGAATTATAAATTAAAAAGGATCTGTCTGAAATATAGCCAAAACTTTGCTTTTTAGCCACTTAACGATTTGTGATATTTTTATCTTATTCTAAAAATATTGACCACAATATATTGCTAACTGCACTCACATATAGCGACTAAATCATTCGTTATGATTTAATATAGCTTTTTATTTATAGTAAGTATGGAAATTTTTTATCATTGGTTGGAATACAAAGTGAACTTTCTCATATTTTTATCTAAGAAAGAAACAAATAAAATTAGGAAACAATTTGCAGAACACAAATATTTTGGACTTGGCAAGTTTCAATAAGATTGGACTATGCACCACATTAAAAAAAATTCCGCATTGGCTACATATTTTGCTCGGTTTACACTACAACTTCTTTATGTAGAGTGTGCAAAATTCGATAAATATTAAATTGTACATTTGAGCAAAGTGATATTCGTTGGGAATTCTTTTATTGGAAATTATAGTAAGGAAAAGTAAAATAACCATAGTATCGTTAACAAACTGGCACTACTTGAACTCTTTATTTAGAAGAACTTAAATAGTTGACAATAATGGTCCTAGAATTCGGTGCTCCGCCTGTGGCACTACACCGGGTTATTACTTGGACTGCGCGCAAAATATTTCTTTTCTAATTTTTGCCTTAACACAAAAAATATTAATGCTGTTTGCAACCTTACTTAAAAAATTTTCATATACACGAATATGTATGGTATACTAACTTACAATTAAACCAGAATTTTTCATGTTAATGTCTTTTCTGCATTATTAATACGTTTTGCATGTTAAAATACATCTTTAATATTTTTAATTAAAACTAAATAGAAATTTTTGTTTACCGCTACGAGGGCTCGAATAGGTTAATGTAAGTAACAAGATTTGTAGACACTATGTATCATTTAAGTTACTACCCCAATTACAATTAGCTATAAATTACTTTCTCTTCACATTGTGGGTGATATGTGATATAATGTTGAGGAATTTTCTGAAGACGAAATATGTATGTTGAAGGTCATGCACTGAATGAGACATTAACCAAATATAAGACGGTTGAAAGCTCAGTGATACATTACTAGTTTATCACGCCGGTCTTGGGACAGAGTCCGATGGCCCTTTCTCGCTTAAGTGAGAACCGCACATCTTAAGTCTATCACATTTTGTTTTTAAACCATAACGAAATATTTAGCATAGATTTATAACTCCGCAAGCTGTTCTCTTCTATAACAACACGAAACTACATATAGTAAGAATAATTCAAAAGAAAGTTTTTACGCTACGTTAGTTTGTTAATTTTCAATCGCTACAAAATGTTATGGCGGGATGAATTTCTTTGATGCCAACCAAGTTCCAGAGTTGGTCAAAAATTATCATCTATGATTAACAATAGAAATAAAACAGTTAGTTCACATAAAATAATTCTATTTTTAAAATGGAAACAAATGGTAAACAAAAAGCTAATTTTGAATATAATAATTATAAAAGGTAAATTGAATCTAATATTGTTCTCAGTTAAACCAGTTAAAAGGAATCAATAAACTATTTGGCAATTTGTAATTAATAAATAAAGTTCAATAAAAACGAAAATTATTTATGATAACCCGTTAGAAGTCCCACAAAATAATAAGTGTAATCAATAACTCCGCCACAAGTAAAATATGAAGTCCTTTATTATTCGTTGTATTCAATAATTGTTTTAAATTTCTTAATCCCAAAATTATTTTTTAAAAAGCACTTTAGGTACTTACGTATTTGTATTTTCGACTTGAATGTCTTCCGTAATACTTACACAACGTTAACTACGATTTTTTAGCAATCCCAGACGGAAATAGACAAATATTTTAGGTTGCATGCAAAAATAAGTATGCACATATAACAACGCAGATCTATTTAATACTAAAAATACATTATTTTGCATCTTAAATCTTTTTATTTTAAATGTGCATCAGATAGAAAGAAAAAGTGAATCTATTTATATCTCTACTCATTTCCGGGTTTATGTTATAAATAAGTGATCTATTGAAGGTATATAAGTTCATTAAATGTCGTTCTTAAAATATCGAAGTATTGAGACGTTCCTGTATTTTTCTAGACGAATCCATCAAAAGTATGTTTTACATAAAGACGTAAATATTGTTTTTCAATTAACATGCATAGTATTTATAAAAATATAAATAATATTTATCATTTTCTAAACACAAATTTGTTTTATGTACCGTACTGGCAAACAATCCAGAAAGCATTGGATTTACGCAATATGTTGTAGAACTACATACTTTATCATTCGTAAGCAATGTTGTCTTAAGTGTTCCTACTATTTGCAAACCCTTTTTTGTTATCGCCCCTCCCAAGTTGGATCAACTGGTAATCGACATTTTTTTATACAATGTTTACTAAACATACGGCAAGAATTCAGGGGATTATTCTTTGAGCTATTTTAAGATTCTTTAGTGCTCGAATGATTTTCAGAAAGACCCTTTGTTTCGAAAATACAAGGCGATAAAGATTTGGATATTTTTAAAATTATTAATGCGTCCTAACTAAAAGTATAGTGGACTATACTGGATCTACCAAATACAAGAAAATTCTGAAATTCGTTTTAATGTTGATTACGTTTCCACTGGGATTCATTTTCTCTCTTTAAAAGTGATCATAATTGATTGCATCTTCTATTTTCTTTTGATAATTAAATTTTGTTAATTGCTATATGAATGCCGGATGATTAATATGCATTTTATGTGTGGAATTAGTTAAAGGCTAGGCGATTAGATGCAATGCATTTTAGGTGGTCGTCGTCATTTTTTGCGGTTTTTATAGATTAAGAACCTTGAAACATAATAGTAAATAATAAAGTATTGTTTTCTTTTCGAAAACAATTATTTCTCTATATTTTCGAAACAAATCTTCTTCCAAAATATCATTGGAGGGCAAAAAAGGCAAATAGTTCAAGGAATTTAATGCCTCATATTTAACAAACACCCTGTATAAATTTTACAATGTACAGCTCGAATCGTTCACTAGTATGGTATACAGTTTTCCTTCCATATACGTTCCGGTGTTGAAACACATCAATATATCCATAAAGGAATGTTGTCCACTCTTTTTTATTTCTAGGAATTATTTCGGTTTCCATTTCTGTTTTTCATTGGTCTTTAGTACTTCTGCTAGCACCTTGTTCAATTCATTTTTTAGTCTTTTTCTATTATTTATACACTGTACTTTGGCTTCTCATAAGTTTTTCATTGGAATATTTTCACTAATTCCTTGTACATGCTTTCTCAGCTCTTTTGCCTCTCTTCTATATATTATGAACTTTGTTTCTAATTCTTCTCTTATCCGCAAATTTCTTGCACGGTGTTTCATCGTTACATTTCTTACTCTGTGTAGATACTTTATCTTGTGACTTTGTTTTTGACTTGACATTCTAGCAGATAAAATTCATTGTCTTACTTCGTATGTATGTAAGTACCGGTGATTTCAAGTGAGTTTCTTTTCGTTAATAAATTTGTTTCTCATTGTGGGGAATACGTTTATCTCCATTTCGGCCATTGATGTATAATTATCATTACTTTTGTTTAAGCGTATTAATTTTTATGTCATACATTATTAATGTAACATTCAACACTTGAATTTTTTTCTTTTCCAGCCAATATTAATTAATATAGCATATCCTGAAATATTTATTGCTTGTAAAGTCTGATATTTTACATGCAGTTTCTTTAGCTTCGGTTCGTATTCATTAAAAACATTATCCATGAATACTATGAATACGCGCCTTGACTTTGCACGTCCTTGCCTTAATCCACTTTGGATTTCGATTTCTCGATTTTATATTATTGCATGTTATATAACTTCTGTTATTTTGATATAGACTTTTAATGATTCCTACCAGTTTCTGGGTTAGTCCTCTCTTCCCTAATAAACTCATTTTCTGCCATTGCTATCTACTTTAGGCTTTCCCAGCTCTATAAATGCCATATATGCTTTGGTCTTTTTTTCTCTTATTCGTTTCAGATTGAATATGCGGTTCTGCACGATTTTTTCTTTCCGGAATCAGTTCTCTATTGCTGATAATATTCGTTATACAATTTTATCTCAATTTCTGTTCTTATATTCTGTCGTATATTTTTAATATCATGCTCGATAATATAATTGTTCTTCGTCCTCTTTTCTCCTGTATTGACAAGATTATCACTTTCGCTATTGATTACATACAGTAGTCAAAAGTTAAGCAACTCTACAAAAATACTAGTTTTATTTACAATTCATAAAATAATAAAATTATAATAGGATGATACTATTCTGTATATATCACATATGTTTACTTTCATACAAAAATGTACATTTTATAACTATAAACATGAGTTGTGCTTTATCACTGTAATGAAGCAAAAAACTGAGACGGCAAAAGTTAAGCAATGATACACAACACTTCTATTTGTCTGTGTCGCGGTTGTCAGGCGTGTTATTTTGTTAGTAGGCGAGAGGATTGAGATCGTACGTGACGCATTTGTTAATAGCTTAATCAATTATGTCACGGAAAGTGTATTCAGACGATATATAATTGAGCAGTATAAAAAAGGTGTTTCACAAGCAAGTCTCTCCGAAAGTTTCGACATAGACAAATCGGTTGTCCCGAATGATACAGAGATATGAAGCTAGAGGTACGGTGGCTATTCTTACAGAGAGGATCGAATTCGTCGCCTATGCAAGAAAAATTTTTAATATACTGTAAATTGTAATTACTTACGCAGACGTTTAGTAGACGGCGGATTATACAGTAGAAGACCAGCGAAAAAAATTTTTATCTGTCTTATTTAGCCGAATCAAATTTAATATCTCTCGCAGCGATGGAATTTGCTATATAAGGCGTTAAAGGAGAAAGATTAAATCCAAAATATTCGAAAACCGTAAAGCACGGAGGTGGCAATGTCATTGTTTGGGGGTGTTTTTCTGGTAATGGTGTAGGTCCACTACATCGCATAGATGGTATTATGGATAGATTTGTATACAAAAATATATTGGAAAATACTATGTTGCCATTTGCCGAATGGAATATGCCACTTAAATGGTATTTTTAACGACCCTACGGCTAGGATCGTTAAGGAGTGGCTAAGTAGGCAAAGAATTAATGTTCTTTCTTCAAGTCTCGCCGGATCTGAATCCGATAGAGAACTTGTGGGAGATTGTGGATAGAAGATTAAGGCTTAATCGTATTGTCTCTATAAGGCGTTATCAATTGCAACAAATTGATCCACAAATACTTACCAATTTGATCGAATCAATGCCTCGACGGTGCGCAGCTATTATTGAAAATAAAGGTTATGCGACGAAATATTAATATTCATTTAAATACATTTATGATGTCATTTTCGTTACTAGTACGTTAAAGGTTGCTTAACTTATGTAACCTATAAATTATATGTTATATGGTATTTTGTAAGATTTTCATTATTTAGAATAAAGCACTAAACACCAAATAAGTGATTTTATCTTTATAAAAGTCCCAATTTTTCAATTTGATGATATGGCGATCACGTTCGTTTCCATTATGTTTCTGGCTATAATAGAGATATTTAGTAGGTACAGTTGCTTAACTTTTGTCCGCTACTGTATATTATTCTTCAATTTTTATCATTACCATCATGATTCCATCGTGTTCAATGGATTATCTGGTTTTGATTTTAGTTGTAGCTTCTACTTCTTCTCTCATTGTAATAATTTTAAAATTTTCTTTCTCATTATTCGCAAAAATTTCTTGTTGCGTTCATCAACTTTACATCAAGACAAACAATCGATGAAATACTATTATTTAACAAAAAGATTAATTCGAGTTGTTACTATTTTTGTTCGATTTAAGAATTAGTGTAGAAACGTGATTGATTCTTTCTTAATTTATAAAAAGAAATCAAAACGAATTCCCTTGTTATTTACCCATCTTTATTTCAAGAATGGTTTGGATTTTAAATAATGCTAATGAAGTTTGTTTTAATGGAGTTGTACGCAATCTTCATATTATCTCTTAGAAATCTAATTACGTATAAAATTTGAATTATAGTTGGCAGTTTAATTTTCCCTGTTCATTTTCGTTTGTCCTGAGTGCACGTTTTAAGGCGCCAGCCTAACAAATCGCAATTTCCCACGGGATTGAATACGTTTGCTCATGCGTGACGAAGTGAAATCGGTTTATTTTTGTTTGGAAAAATCAATACAAGAATCATTCTTTTTTCGTGTGTCCGAAACGGAAAATCTTAGTTTCTTATCTGCAAACACTCACTCACTATAGCGCCACGAAATTATATTCTAAAAATAACTATGAATGATATGAGCTATTTTTAAAAGTTTAATGTTTGTGTTATACTTGCATGCATATACAACACAAGCATACTAGATTGATTTATGTACGTAATTGTGAAATTTGTTTATTTGAATTTTAAGTTCTATTAGACTGACAAAAACATAAGATGTAGATAAATACATATATAGTCAACGACATTTGCCGGTCCGCAATCTAATGGCCGAATAAAAGAAAAAGAAAACTTTTTTTGATTATGCTGTCTTTAGTTCATTTTTTAAACTCTCGTTACGTGAATGTGTTGGAAAAAAGACGTTCATAAACTGTTATAATATATTTAGAAATGTTGATATTTTAATAAAATATATTATAAATACGAGTTAAGATCGTTCTTAAAATTTGTAAACTAAGCTTATGTTATGGTAAAAAGGAAATGTAAAAATAGTTACAACTATTAGTTATTAATGCTATAGAAGTGGTTTACAAAGAAATCTTTATTAGAAAATTATAAAATTTATATTTTATTACACGCACAGAAACAAAGTGCGTACCAGACTTACACCGCCGAAAGCCAAACATACACTGCGTGTTTAGCTTTCGACGTTTGGCAAACACAGTAAGTACACTACAGGCCATAAGTGAGTGATCAGTAGATGATATTTAAAAAAACACGCACGCTTAATGAAACAAAACGTATATTTCTACAAAACTATATCTACGAGATAAATGAACAGTTTTCCTTATAAAATAAAATAATTTCAACATATTCTGTAGGATTTCTTATCATATTCGACTTTCGTCGAAGTATCCACCTCTGCGCTTAATGATTTCTTTACAAATATTAGGCAACCGCGATACAAGTTTCTGGAGCGTATCCATTGGTAAATTATTCCACACCCTTGTAAGTTGCTCCCAAAGCTGTTTCTGCGATTGTGGACAGCTTTCTCTCACGTTTCTATCTAATTCATCCCACAGTAATTCGATAGGGTTGAGATCGGGTGATTGTGGTGATCAAATCATATTTATCAGCACCCCTTCCTCCTCTTTTTGATTCACATAGTTTTTACAAAGTTGGGAAGTGTGTTTGGGATTATTATCTTGGTGTAGGTGAAAACCTTCACCAATTAACCTTCATCCAGACGGAATTGCATGTTCCTCCAAAATCTTCAGGTACCCCTCTTTTTTTAAAATGCCTTCAATGCGGTACAAATCTCCGACACCATCAAAGGAAAAGGATCCCCAAACAAGCACAGAACCTCCCCCCTGTTTAGCAGTTGGCACTACACATTCGGGTAACATCCTTTCACCCACTTGTCTTCGAACGAAAACTCGTCGATTACTACCAAACACTTGGAACTTTGACTCATCTGTCCATAACACCTGCTTCCACATTTCCATGTCCCAGTGTTGATGGTCCTGGGCCCATTGTTACCGTTTTTTACGATTTCGTGGATTCAATAATGGTTTTCGAGCTGCAATACGTCCATGTAGTCCCGCCTTTGTCAAACGTCGTTTTACAGTAGTCAGTGACACCGGCTTTCGACGGCCTTCATTCAGCTCCGCTCGAAGCTGAGGAGCTGTGAGGCTCCTATTTCATTTTGATAGTATTTTTAGGCGCAAATCCTCTTGTCTGGTAGTTACCTTGGTTGTAATGATCCATTTTGTGAATATCGTTTCACTGTTCCTTGCACCGCGTGATAAGATAAATTTAACTTTTGGGCTATTTGCCGCATGAAAATTTTTCACCATGTAATGTTATTATAGAACTACGAGTTTCTGCGCTAAGTTCCTTTCTTTTCGGCATTTTTATAAGTTACTTTTATGTCTGTTCTCAAATACTCGTATTACAATATTTGTCCGAGTAAGTTACAACTTACTCGGACAAATGCTGCACGAAAACTAATTTTTAAATTGCTAAATAGTTTACTATGAATTCCTAATACCATTATAATAATATTGCGTTGTAAACCCTATTAAATTTATTGGGGTACATAAACTATTTCTATTAAATAGACGCCATAAAACTATTAAAAGGATTTACAATATTTTTCAGAAACAAATATATTTATCTAATTTATAATAATAATCCGAATAATCCTTCTCAGAATTACATTTACAACTGTTATTTCTATTATTCTCATCAAAACAAAATACAAGTGTTTTGTTACACTTATGGCCTGTAGTGTACATAACAGAAAGCTATGTCTTTGTTATAATATGGATAGTGTAACCTTTTCGACCGTCATTCTCATTGTTCTGAACTAGCAAAAATGTTAGAAAAATGCACTAGCAAAACAATTTTAAGAGTAATGCGAAATATATTGACAAAATTTCAGATCTCGACAGACCAAATGTTAGTGTTAATGGCTGATGTTGCGGAAATAATGCTTTCTGTGGGTCGTTCTTTTAAGAATGTGTATAGTATCTTCATACATGTAACGAGAATATAGAGGTATAATTAAGGCGACAGAAAAATTGTCGTACATAAGCTTTCATTGTCGTTAGTGAAGTCACGGCGAATATTTGAGGATGTACACTTATACTTGAATATTTTAAGTACGTGATAAATCTCTCATTATAAAAACTTACAATAGTGTATTAAATAAGGATTCAGAGTTTATCAGGTTAAGAAAAATAAGTGGTGACAAAAATTATTATAATTATGTAAATATTACGTCAATAGATGTTGAATAGTCGTTTTTTTATGTAAGATTATTTTCTCATCCCGGTGAACATCGCTCACTGAAACGCTAATTTAGACATATCAAGTGTTGCAAGTGCATACTGAAATTCATATAGTGGAGCTTATTCAATTTGATAATATTTCGCAGAAGGGCCAATGTTTCAGAATATTTTATATAATACTACGTATACCCTGTTACATATTGATTACATTCACTTTGATACGGAGGCCTGTGATACCCCATCGATTCGACAGTTCTAATTATAACTTGTTTCAAATTACAGTTATATATCACATATTTTCTTATTTGCGTTATTTGAGCGTGACGAAAGCTATTTTTAAAAATCTTCTTAATAAACTTTAAATTTTTGTTTTTCGGTTTTCACTAATTTTTTCTTTTTGAATATGCTCCGTGTATAGTAGCCTCATTAAAATAGATGAATACACCAAAATTAGCACATTAGAGAATCAAGCGAGACTCCGCCCATGTCAAAATTAAAGTATTTAAAAATTAATTTTTATATTTTTGTTTTATCGACATCGGAAAAATGTAATACAACAAATTTATGGTCGGTTTTCTACAGTGTTTATATTTTTTTCAGATTACGATTTTATTTGTTTACGGAACAATTTTTAAGTTTTTTTTTTAGATCCGTCAGGATCTTTTCTAAACATATTTGGTCAGATCTAACCGTAATCTCAAGTGGTTAATGAATAACATTTGAGAGCATCGTTTTCTTAATCAATTAATTAATCTTGTATTCGTTTGAAAGTACAAGATAAAATTACTTCCTTATATATTTATTCAAATAATGCTGCGTAACTCATGTACTATATTATTTTGTTCCAATTACTCATTAAGTAAATACTAGACGATTTGACGCTATAGTAGATGAAACTAATATTCAGTGCGTTCAAGAGATAGGAAGCAAACGAATGAATCTCTGTATATCGAAATCAAATTATTAATATTAAATTAGTAGTTATTAATTAAAATAATTAACTTAAAAAATATCTATTAAATCGCATTTGATTATGAATAATGGTGTAATTTTTATTGATGTATGTATGTACATAACTTTAGGTTATCTTTAGATATGTGTTCTTTTAATTTGAAAGTTAATCTCCGGGTGTATAAGAAGAACATATAACAATATTGTTTGCAAAGTTTGTATACATCCTGTGATTTCCAAAAAATTTTTATAAGTTATTTTTGTAATTATAAATGTGTTTGTATATTTTCTCTTTTCTTGGAAATAAACTGTTATTATACAATAATTATTATTACAATAATTATTATTATTATACAATAGAATACTATCGAAGTATATGTTTTATATAAAAGATTGGCAAACTAGAAGTATTATTTTAAATAAAATTTACGTCAATTTTTACCATTCAAGGAGATTAAAATAGATCTTATTGTTTTTATATTAGTTTTTATTAATTAAATTGTTCCTAGAGTAATTTTCATAACTGATAAATTTCAATAAATAAATTGTATAACAAGAAGAAGATTTAGATATTTAGTTGAATTAAAAATTAATTATATCTTTAAAAAATTTGGACGAAGTTGCACCCTTCAACATCAATGATTTTTGAAGATGTGTTTTTCATAAATACAAGACATCACGTCATTTTATAAAAAGCAATCAAAAATATCTCTTATATTAGCAAAACAAGACCCACGTAAATTCTTTTCGAGTTGAAGGATAATTAAAAACTAGACGTCGCGAGATCGAGTGAGTGAGTACAGTTACAGAACTTCTTTTTCTTTAAAGGAATAAAGTTGCTATGATAGTAGGGGCAGAGGTTTAGTGATGGAGCGTTAAGCACCATTCTTAGCTCTTTGAGTCTAATAATATTGATAATAGAATACTATAACATTTTGTTGGCGTTGGGTTGTCTTCACAACTTATAATTTTAGAAGTTGTCTGGTAACCACTATTACTAAATCAAATTTCCCAATAATTCTCACACTAAGAAAAATTAAAATAAAAAATATTGCAATATACGTACAACCACAATATAGGAAAATTAGAAGTCGGGCATTTCTCAACTTCAGCGTGATGGGATTTATCACTGAACAAATCGAATGCAAAATAATCATTAACTGGGTTAGGACTTACATGTTAGTCCAGAAGTACATATTTTAACCATCTTTCCATTATGGAATTTTTGTTTTCGAATTTACTAGTTAGTCACAAATTGAATTTTAAGATACCATGGTTGATATATGTAAATGAAAGCGATATACACAGTTTGTCGCAAAGAAAGCCGAACTTTTTTAAAGAAGTACTTAGTGGCGTCGTCTATTAAAAAAAATATGCATCAGTAAGATAGGTCCTTTACCAATGCTTTGTCAAAATATCATTTCATTTGCATCATTAGAAGTAAAGAAATTGCGCATAAAGTAACAGTGTGTATTTGGCATTGGTCGAAAAATGAATTTTGAACAAAGAGCAAATATCAAGTTCTGTTTTAAACTCGGTAAATCATTTACTGAAACGTTTAATTTGATGAAACCAGTATATGTCATGCGTGTTTATCACATACGAGTGTGTATGAGTGCAAAAAAAATCTGTGGGTTTGGAAAGTAAAATCAAACCTGTGCATGAATTTATCAGAAATGAGCCGAAATCCTCATTGCGATACGGGGGAATGGAATTAAATATTTCCAAATATTCAAGTCATGACATTTTGATACAGCATTTGAGATTGAGAAAGATTTGTGCAAGGTTTGCATCACACAAGCTAACTGATGATCAAAAATTGCTCCGAATTCAATATTGTACAGACTTGATTAAAGACTCAAAAAAGGACGAAAACTTCAGGTATTCTATTGTAACTGGCAATGAGACGTGGTGTTTTCTATATGATCCAGAAACCAAGCGTCAAAGCTCTGAATGGAAGCATCCAAACGAAGAAAGACCTAGAAGACGCCGTTTGGAAAAGTCAAAAGTAAAGACAATGTTGATATGTTTTTATGATTCGAAAGGTATAGTGCCCAAAGAGTTTGTACCAACTAGTCAAACAGTTATTGCTTTATATGTATTGTCGGTCTTATGAAACGTATTCGTCGTGCGCGCTCTCAATAGCGTGAAAATGGTAGCTTGCGTTTGTTAGATGATAATGTACCATCTCATTGCTCGACGCTTATCACTGATTATCTAACTACAAATGGCATTTTAACCATCAACCATTCACCGTATTTGGCCACTTGTGATTTCTATATATTTTCCAATGTCCCTTCATGTCATGATTGTTACGCTGCTTCAAACCGGAACATTCTATCTCTTTTCGTCCCAGAGATATTTGCAATCGTTTGGAAGAGTTGTCCCTTCTCATTCCTGAGATGTTAGCAGTCGTTTGGACGAAATTGCAGGTTTTTGGTTAGTAACTGCGAAATTTGCTTTCAAAAGTGGTTGTTTTTTTTTTTTTGGTGTCTACCTAAGTATCAACAACGACAACGTTATACCGACGTCGAAGCCATTAAAAAGCGTCGACAGCGATCTTGAAGGAGATCTCTAAAGATGAACTTAAAAATTCTTTAACATGTTAATTGACCGTGCAAAACGTTATATTGAAGCCAAAGGCGAGTACTTTGAATAAAATAAATGAATTTTACCAAAATAGTAAGCTTTTGATTTATTTTAAAAAGTTTGTTTTTTTCTGCGACAAACTGTATATTTTTACTGTTGGTCATGTACTACCTACTGCCATATCAATAGCGATTGCAAAATCTATGAACACATCAGTAAGTTGAAATCCTAGGATATGCATTTCTAAAGTCAACATTGCAAATAACTTTGCACACGCTTCACTGCACTTATCCTGTAAGAGATCAAACATCAAATTTATATAATGATCGTACCGTCCACATGTATGTAGTCGATTCCATAGAAAGCGTGAATATTTGTTTCGCACGAAAATTACTATTACGTTGTCATCTAGGCTGTTGATAAAAATTAAATTTTCGTTCCTACTTATTTTTGCACTATAACTCTTGATAATTTCATGAATTTCATTTACATTTTTAGGTAGCAATCCTGACAGTACTTGCCTTCTCGAATAGTATATATTTCCTCTTAGGTGCAGTGCAATAATCCTTTCGAGTAGGTTTTTTTTCGACTTCATATTGTACGATTGTTGAAGGGTTTTCGGAAATGTCTTCTTATGTCTTGCGTTTATATGGACAGGATATCATTTTCCTGTTTGATTGTGAACAATTCGATTTTAAGTTACAAGATTTCAAACACCTAGTATAAAGATTTTAGCGGTACAATTTGTAATTTTTATCACAACGTCAAACACTTCCCCAGTTTTCAAACTATTCTTACGAGAAAACGCAAACTTATTAGTTAGTAACAAATTTTTTTCATGGATATTTTTTAGTAAATAGGTCTCCATAATATCAGAAAATCAATACTTCGACAATAAAAAGATATTATTATTGAAGTTCTGACTTTATTTTAATATTTATTATTTATAAATATATTATACTAATATATTTACGAAACCAAAGTTTTAATCATCCAAGGATTTCAAGAGTCATACAATTAAATTTATTATGATTCCCGGATGTAGTGATGCCCACTTTACATAAGGGATTATGGGAGCATTATGTACAATCATTATAAAATCAATTATAATAAACAATTACAATAAAGCAATAGGTTGTCATTAGTGTTCATTTGATACCTGCCGAACTTGTAGTAACTTGTGCTGCTCCAGCTGACAACACTATTACAAACAGACAAGCTTATTTTCAAGTATTAGGCTATGTTAATAAATAAAATTGGTGGTATTTTTTTATAGCGGATATGTTACTGTCTGGTGCGCTGTTGTTAAGTTCGAAATTGTAGGCCCACTCTGTTTTGAAGAGTAGAACAAAACTACGAGGGTAACTTCTACGGTGAATTTCAACTGGATGGTGCCAAAGCATCGATGGATTTTCGTTTCATGGGTAAACCATTCCCTCAATCTCACACCTTGCGACTTCCTTCTCTGGGGATACCTTAAGGTTCGACTTTACCAACAGAATGGTGGACACTGGATGACCTGAAAACTGCCACCTGCCAAGAAATCTAAGCAGTGTCACCAAATATGACCAGAAGAGGCATTGCATAGAAAAGGAGGGAGGGGATATCATTTTCTATATTAAATGACGATGTATGTATAAGTGACGTAAATGACAAAAATTTGTCTTTCAAATTGTGAAATAAATTTTGGAATAACTTCTAGGATTACTGTATTATTTAGGTTGGGAGTTCTTTCTGACACACCCTGTAGTGCAAGTTATCGGTATTTACATGTGTATCGAAATATTACTAGTATGCATATATTAAAGTAGACAAATACTGTATGATACAACTAGGTTACTTAAATAATGAAAAATTATTATTAGTTAACTTGCTTTGTTACATTTTCATTGTCTACATTTTTATATAGATTATTTAAAATATTCGAAAGTTCTTGTTAACTCAACCATTATCTACATTTAAAGCAACAGATTATTGTACAATATTTGGATAATTGTACCATTATTAAATTTTATTAGATTTACACTTAGACAAACATAACGTTACATTATAAACGGAAACAATTAACATTCCATGCGGCAGTTTTTGATCTTATAATGATTGTAAATACATAGGGGAAATCTAGCGTTAAAATGTAAGTGTTGGGTAAATGTTTAAAATATCTTGTGCTCCTTTCCACATGATAGTGAACAAGATCTAACGTTTTTAAGACTGCACAGTAAAATAGCGTAATAAAAGGCTTTCGGGCAAATGATCAATAATTCCTTTTAGTGTCTAGACTTAATTACACAGTAATGGTAACCAAACAAGTAAAATTCTTCAAGATGGTAACTGATTAACTGATTATACATTTTGCGTACTATATTTAATCTAAAAGGTATTTAAAAAGGTCTTAAATTAATACATATGCAATAACAGAATTCAGCGTATGCAAATGTATGTTATATATAACAATATTAATAATAATCATAATAATAATAATAAGAGTAAGTAATAGTAATAATAATAAATTTTATTATTCAATAGAAACCCATTTAGAGGATAATAGTTTCATATTATCATATACGTTGTTGTTCTCTACAAGTTCCTATGCACAAAATTACATCGTAATAGCAGAAAAAGGATTCCGATTTAAATAAAATTTGTACAAAGAAATTGTGTTAGTAAGTATATTATAAGTAATGTATAGAAAAAGAAAACAATAAGACAAATAGTCCAAACGTAAGTGGTTACAATTCTTAATTACATCTATTATAGATATTTTCTCAAATAAATTTGACCTGGCTGTAGGAAATAAGATTTAAAGTTACCATTAAGATGGTCATAAAGTCTTTTTCACTGCTACCTTTTTAGACCTATGATGTCCTCATCTCCCTCTGGAGTCTCGGCTTCTCTGAATATGTTCTTGAAGTTCGTCTTGAATTTTTTAGCCTCTATGTAACAATGGTCTTGTGTTGCCAGCTTCTTGAAAGAGATTCAGATCACCCAGCTGATCGAGTCCCCTCATCAGACATCAGATCCACTTTCTCTACTGTGTTGACGATGACAGCTCTATGTCTTGTCTTCTTTGCATATGCTTGTTGAAGTTGGTCTTAATTACGGGTCTATTAACCCCTATGTAGTCTTGACCTTGTGTCACCAAGTTTGGAATGAACTCCAGATCACCCAGCTCATGGAGCCTCCTTATCAGACATCAGACCAACTTTCTCTACAGTATTAATTATTTATGTATTATTATCTGTGTAGGATTTGTTATCCGTAATTATTTTCATATTCGTAGTTAATTTGTACCATGGAGAATTTTTGCCTTACAACATTAGGACCACTCACAAATTCTTTTATTTTATTTTGTATTTGTTTCGCTCTGTACTTTTCCATGCTGTTCCAATGATTATCAAGGGACTAACACTTCGTCCCATTCGACCGGGTAAGACTAAATACAAAGCGGATGCATTTGGTGCCCCGGGAAACGGCGACGACCGCATGCATGAAAATGAAATTATTAGTTTTTGTGTTATAGAGAATTGTCAGAATACATGAAAAGATAAAATATCTTCAGTTCTGTAAATTCACATCTACAGGAATTAAAAATTTCGTGGAAGTTATGCATTGCACAGATGGGACTCCTTCGATGATTGGATCTATAAAACGATTCATAAAAATCACAAAAGAGCAGAGTCCAAATGTATTATTAACACATCTTACACCAGAAAACCTTTTTTGCAAAAGTTTTACCTGCAGACTTAATATATGCTTCGGCAATGTGTTCATTTTGTTAATTACATGAAGTCGAGGCTTTTAGAAAGTCCCATGTTCAAACAATTATGAATTACTATGGAAGCCAAAAGGAGAAATAGACATAAAGAAGTTTGTTTCTAAAATATATTTTGTGACGGTATCATATGCTAAATTTTAATTATATTTATGTATTCTTATAATCGCTTTTCCTATTATTGTACACATTATGTGATAAATAAAGTGCGGAATTGTAGGGGCTTCATTGGACGTGCACCGATAATGTAAGGATTTTGTTACGTATGTATTACGTAGTTTCGTACGTTGTATAAAATTATATCGCGGTTACATAGGTCGAAAAAATCAGCATTATAGAGCTTACTAAATAAGTTTAATTGTGAATTTTCGGATTTAATGTACAATGGCGCAAAAGTGAAATCCTTAGTTTGTGACAAACCGGTGATGTGCTAGACGAAATATTACTGTAAAAAATACATGGGTAGCGGGCCAAAAAAGCAACTGGCGTGCGATCGAATAAGCAATTTCTATTCGATTTATGTTCAACACTGATGGTGTGTATCTACCCTTTCGTTTATTAAATAACGAGTCATTTGAGACAATCTGTAATAAATACGCGAACTGTAAATTACCTAGTTCGAACACGTTACAAAGTTTAGTACTATCTGTTTGCGAACGTATTGAGTATTAGCTTGCAGAAAAGGACAAGAATGTACTGCCGAAGTTGTTTCAAAAGTGGTGTTAAATACATTGGAAAATACTGGAACTTTCGAGTAATCAACTCTTAATAAACACAACTGATAGCGCTGCAAACGTTCTATAGATCGGTCTTTTAAAAATGACTATGGTAACTGCTTACATGTTACGTGTTAAATCCATGCTTTACATCTCGTAGCAGAAACGAATCGGATGCTATTATCCAAAGGTAAAAGATTTGATTGTGCACACAAAAGCAATGTTCCTCAAATCCCTTAAGTGTATTCGAGAATTACACAGGCAATGTTCCGACATCACCAAACCTTCACAGTCAATTCTTACACGCTGGGGAACATGATAAAACGCAGCACTTTGTTATTCTCTGCATTTCCAAAAATGAAGTGCGTAGTTCTATAATTTGTTCCCAAGAAAGTTCTGTCAAGTAAAATCAAAAGAAATTTCAAGAAGCTGAAGTTGAAATAAATTTACAAATAATTTACAACAATTACAAAGCAGTAGTTGAAGCAATTGATAAATTACAAAATTCTTCGTTGCGATTAATGGTTTCAGTGCAAATACTGAACACTGTACAAACACAGCTGTATGCAGCGACGACAAAAATAGTGTTATAGCCAAAATAGATTATGTGCTAAATGCAGATGACAAACATACCCGATGTTTCAAATATCTAACCGATCTTATCCTGAAAACGTTTCGTGAATTATATATAATTATAGATATTGTCACCGACCATACTCCTCACTCTAGTGATGAATAAAGCAAAAATGGTGTCTTCGTCACGAAAATAATTTGTTTAACCATGTGTTGGCAATGCTTTTTGAATACAAATATTTAACTTTGGCATAAAAAATAATTATTTTGTAACGGATTATTATTTATACGTTGTTTTTTTTAGTAATTAGAACACTTTATTTCAAGAATTATGTTTTTGAATTAATTCTTATCAAAGAGTGTAACTCTATTAATGATGCACAAGCAATTTTATAAATTATTAAAATTCCATGGATAGTTTATACAAACTGAGTTGCAGTTATCTCATAATATTTGCATGAACTTGTATTTGTTTTAGTGTCTTTGTTTGAGTTTACATTATTATCTATGCTCTGTATTATGTTACGTTCATCAAGAGATTGTATATAAATCCCTACTCCTCGGAAATTTAGTACATATGATCAAGAGCTCTGCGAAATATTTCCCAATTAACGAGTGGTACCTGTACAGAGTTTAGTTTTTGTACCAAATGATTTTACTTGTATCTGTGTAGAAAAGCACTTATATTTTTTAACAAATTTTATCTTTCATTAATCTGCGGTGACAGAAAATGTTAATTAATAACAGGTAAGGATTGTTATTTTTATTGTAAAACTCTCATTGCAAACGAGAAGTCGAATGGTTACTGGGCTTGAAATTGAACTGTGGCGTTTGAAATACATGTATCCGAACGGGACCAAAATCCAAACCGGTCCGAAATCCAAACTAATTTCACATCGATCCAATCCTACCCAGGTAATTTAAAAGAGATCCCAAATCCGATCCATCTGACTCCAAGATTGGGTCGGAGCTCGAATTCAAATATAAAAACGCATCTTTGAAAGACATATATAATATACAGCTGTTGATTGTTGAATTAGAACCACATAAAGAATTTTTAAATTGGACTGAAAAATACATTTACAATTTATTTTTAAGCATTTATTGTCTTGGTGTACTGCATTTTGCCATTATCCAATTTACGCCCTAGTTTGTCGTAATGATATTTCAATGTTAGAATTACTTGCTCCTCGATGATTTCCCACAAAATTACTTTGTAAAAATACCTGAGTTTAGTTGACCCTGTTCGAGTAATAACTACGTGCAGTGATATTGAAATAATCTTATTGTGCCTTGTTTTAAATATATTTTAGCGTTTTTGGTTTGCAATTAACATCAGTGAAACAAATGACGTTATCGCTCTAGAAAAAACCAAGAAACAGTGCTCTCTTGAAAACAGATATGTATTTGCACTGTAATATAGCACGAAAGAAGTTTGTCACCAAACTCTAATGAGAGATGCAAAATTAGTCAATGAAAATATTCCCTGTACCAGTATATCCCGATAAAATTGTCCCAAGAAAAGGAAAACTACAGTTCGTGATGATTGTGTCAAAACAATGAAAGAAAAGAGAATGTCACGTAAGCTGCTTTATCAAAACTTGAGAGAGAAGGATTTAGACACGTTGGATTTAAGTGTAGGCGTCCGGTAGTAAAACCCAAATTGACGGAAAGAAAAAAAATAAAAATACTGTTCAATTTTGCCAAAAGATTACACTGTAGGCGATTGGTAAAATGTATATATCAATAATACATTTTTAACACACATTTACGTATCTACTAAAATTGTTACATCTCAATGTTTTTATTTTTTTCCATAGGTCACCTTTAGTGACGAATCAAAAGCAGAGGCCTTAACAGAACGTGTTCAAAGGTGCGATGAATCAATGTGCTTAACGCCTACTTTGGATGGAAGCAAAGTGACGTTTTTATACATGACGGTGCTCCATGTCATAGAGTAAAATCTGTAAAACATAACTTGAATATAGTAAACTTACGTTTATTGGATTGGCCTGGAGATTCTCCCTATACGAATGCTACTGAAAATGTATGGAATATATTTAAAAATATCATAACACCATGAAATTACGCCAGGAAGTAAGATTTGAGCACAATACGTAGATCGACTAATTCATTTTTTACAAGTATTACATAATATTGCGCACTATTTTTGAGCGAAAGTAAAAGACGAATTTAACACGCGCCTACCTAATGTTTAATAATACTTATATCTTATAAAATGATGAACGGTAAGCCAGAAATTACATGAAAACATATTTGAATTATATTTTAGAAAATATACTACTTTTTCAACAAAGCATATCATAACCCAGAATGACATTTAAAGTTACAAAGAATTGTAGCCTGAATGGATTCTTCTGAAATTCAATTGAATGTCTTGCATTTACTTTGGTTTATAGTTTCATATTTAATTTGGTAAATTAACTTTAAACACGTATGAGTTATATGCTGGATGTAGATTAAAGAACATAAAAATTTCAATTGTAGTACTATAACAAATTGAATAAATTAAATAAATTAAAATAACCTAACTAAGGTACCTAATACTATCTGCCTCAGGATTTCCGGGCTGGGCGTGGACGTTTCGTACCCATTTGGGGTACAAATGGGTACGAAATATACTACTTTTTCAACAAAGCATATCATAACCCAGAATGACATTTAAAGTTACAAAGAATTGTAGCCTGCTTCTGAAATTCAATTGAATGTCTTGCATTTACTTTGGTTTATAGTTTCATATTTAATTTGGTAAATTAACTTTAAACACGTATGAGTTATATTCTGGATGTAGATTAAAGAACATAAAAATTTCAATTGTAGTACTATAACAAATTGAATAAATTAAATAAATTAAAAAACCTAACTAAGGCAGATATACTAGTGACGCGTTTCGTACCCATTTTACCCCAAATGGGCGAAACGTGGCGCAGACGCGGTTCCAGCCCGGAAACCCAGAAGCAGATAGCATGGACCACGACCGCGGAAGTCTACGTACCAAATTAAGGTACCTAATAATTTAGTGCAGAAGATTTAAAATCATAAATGTCCTTTTCCATTGTGGTTAATATTTGAAAAACAAACTCACAAACATTTTTTCGCTTATACAGATTCTCTCCAGTTTTAATGTTTTACTTATTTCTAAACATGGTCGTCTCTTTAGCTTACAGAAGTACTTGACTATTGAGAAGGAGTAAACGACAGTTTTTCTCTTTCGTGGCGAAGGTGCAAGTAACGAAATTGTGTATATCCGATTTACTTAACCTAAGGATCCTGGGTTTGGACAAACTTAATCGCATCCATCTAAATGCTTTAAAATATTGTTGGTTCCTAAACTTAAAAATGCCAAGAAAAAATTGGCTGAGTTTTCAAATTGTTTTAAGCATAGTACGAAGGGTACTAGGAAAGTTTTACAATACAGCTTTGTTTATTTAATTTTATCAAAGTAATTTCCTCTACACTGAATACACCTCTCCAACCTCCGAAACCAATCTTTAAACAAGTTCTGCTAAGTTTCACTACGGAGTAAAGCACACTCGTTTTACCAAGCCCGCAGAAGATCCTCATCACTGGAAAACTGCCTCCCTTTTACTTGCATTTTCACATGCGGGAACAGTGCAAAGTCGCAGGGAGCAAGATCTGGACTGTAGGGTGCTCGAGAAGTTTCAATCCTGTCGTGGTCAAATATTAGGTGCAGGCTTTGGCGCGGAGAGCTGGAGAAATATCGTGATGGAGGAACCAGGTATCCATTCCTGACTTTGACTATAGGTTGTTCATAGATCCAATGACTTTAGGCAGGCACTGTTCAGTATACCACTTGTCTATGACTGTCTTCTTTCACTCGATTTGAAAAATACAGCTATCATTTTCATCTTTACAGATCGGGATTTTCAAACAACTACGGGTGTGTCCTCATCATCAAAGACTCAAACTTTGTTTTGAGCTTTGGCGTCGGCACATCGTAATAGTACTGCCAAGTCTCGTCACTTATCACGATGTTGTTCACATACCGAGATTGTCTCTTATTAAACTTTTTTAGCATCTCCTGGCACCAAGTTACACGTCATGTCATCCGCTCTTCAGTCAGTCGATGCGGCACCCAGAGAGAACAAAGTTTCTTCACGTGCAAACAATCATGCAGAATCGAACGAATTGCTGGTACATTTAGGCCTGAAGTACCCTCTATCTGTTGGTAGGTCACACGCCTGTCCTCGCCAAGCATTTTCCTCATAGTAGTAACGTTTTCCTCCGTAACTGACTTTCGTGGCCTTCCCGGCCTCTCAGCATCCTCCACAGTTAAATTTCCCCTTTGGAATTCTCTATGCCACCTGAATATCGTTGTACGATGTGGACAAACATCACGTAGTGCAAGAGTAATTTCTTCGAAGCATTGGTCTATGTTTAAACCACGTACGAAATTATAACGTAAAACTGCCCTTATCTCATTTCGTGACCACGATGCCATCGCAAGCACTTTACACTCTCACTGCTAATGAATAACTGAGCCCATCGGCATGGAACGGCGGCTACTTTGCACGTATGAACGTGTCTCAACAACCAGCAACAAGCGGTTTCTACGATTCATTGTTGCGTCATATTGCAAAACTTTCCTAGTACCCTTTGTATTGGAATCATATATCTCAAATTGCTTCAAGTGATAGCTGCTTATTATATATAGATATATTTACATATATTCTAAAAATTTACAATTAGCAGCATTGTTAACTCTTTTTGGTATAAGGGGAATGTTGATATTTCTGGAGATCTACAAAATATTGAATTAATGAGAAATCTTAATAATGTAAAACGCAAAAAGTTAGTAAATAAGTGTCGAAACAGATAAATCAGTCTAATTGATAAAGGAAAAGTATAAATTTTCGAAAAGAGATTTATTCAATTTTTGATATACATACATTACCCTGTATATAAAATTAGTAGCATTTATAAAGCCTACAGAAGCCCTGAGAATATACTACTTGCGCTTGGATCACTCTAAAATTCTTTCGAGTTTCGGGAATTAAATAAAATCAGCTAAAACTAAATCTATCGAGTATTATGGTTGGTGCATGATTAAATTGACAATTTTTTTTGTAGCAAGTGCCCAACTGGGTCCTCTTTTGCAATTATGACTACCAGGTAGCGAGAACATATATTTAATTTTTCTAATTGTGTCACAGCGTTATTACTAATCCCTTCTCGTCGTAAAAGTAGTAGCGGTGTTAATTATTCCTCTTTGATACTGAAGTGCATCACTTGCAAGTGATTCGAACCGTTGACTCCTCTGGATAACTATCTGAAATTAAGCTCTTCTACAACTGGGTTGTCACCAAAACGCAGTGAAAAATATTGCAAATAACTCGGCGCGTTGTTATGCAAGAGAAACCAGTTTCCCGTTGGATAGAGCTCTAGCTTTAATCTTTTAATTCACTTCAGTAGGCAATTCACGTCGCCGTTGTAGTATATAGTATTGACTGACAGGGAATGATTCGGGATGGATAGTGTAACACGTGTCGAAGGATATTATCGATATGGCCATGGTATATGTTTTGTGGAATGGTGGTAGGATCATATTAGGAATGCCATTCATCTCTAATAATAATTTTGTTTTAAATGTCAGGTTTGTTATTCGCAAATTGGACAAAATTTTGCGCTGCATTCACACGTCGCTCTTTCTTATTCTCTGTTAGAAAATGTGCTACCAGTTCCGCGCATAACTATTTCTTGATCATTCAAAGACATCCAATGTTAATATTCAGCTCTTCCGTTATCATTTTACACGCCACTCGCACTTAAAAACCAAAGAACGAACACACTCCACATTTTCGTTGTTAAGTGCTCCGTGTTAGTTTGATCGGTTTTGGATCACCTTTTAAGAATGCAACGACCTGTCTTAAACCGTGAAAATCATTTATAAACTTGCGTATGACTCATAACGCCCTGACTACGCTTGGTTTACAAATGCAAAGCTTCAATAGTACTTTTACTTAGTAAAAATCAAAAGCGAATTGTCATACGTTGTTTCATTTTGCAATTTTGACAAAACAAAAGAAATTATAAAGTTTATACGATCACTGTTGGCGAACTACTACATACTTTTTGAGAAACAATCGTTGGATTATAGGCTTGGATTTATACTAAGCAGTATCACTAAGTACTATAACATGCTACTGTTATTTTCTTAGAAAAGATCTACCGTTGTAACCAACGAAGTGAACATCTAATAATTAAACCTGTTCTTTGGCAATATTTTAATATGGGCTCTTTCTCCGCAAAATAATGAAACAATTAATATTCTTTTGTTATATTAATCTTGGTAAAGTGCTTAGCAAAGAAGATATCGAATTGTTACAATGCCGAAATATATATAATAATATCAGGATTATTAAGTTTGCTGAAAATAAAATAATACATTACACATAGTAATACATTATTTTTGTGTGAAGATATCGTAGTTTCATTGCTTAATTTCAATATTCGGCAAATTTAAATGCATATATTATTAACGACATTGTAATTAATGTATTAATTTTACATTTTTGTAATTCAAAACTTTTAATTACGTTTTACTCTAGGCAGGAAAAGGTAGATTAATAAAGTCAAGAACACTCACTGGCGAGGAAACTTTAGCTAATTACAAGTATACACTGCATTACTTCACCTTTAAAAATACGTTTGAGTCACAAAATGTTTGGTTACTGGAAAATGCAATCAATATTAAATTGTTAATTTCGTTAGAATTATACACATAAAGAGAAAATGTATGTATTTTTTTCTTTTCATCATTACAAACAAAAACACTTAAATATCGATATATTTCAGTGTATATGATTATTCATAACACGCGAATCCAACTTTACTTATATGGAAATATAATCAATATCCAGATACTAAACTTTAACTGTAAATATACATTAGTCCTCTAAAATAATGAAACATTTTGTTTAGGCATAGACAACACAAATTACAGAGTCCTATTTGGCATTTAACAATTCGTCTTCTTTTTTTTACCATTTAAATTTCAATTGTCGTAGAGCTTAATTTGATGTAGGCCTACAATTTGGGTGGTGTATACGCAAATAAAAATATAATAATATAAAATAACAACTGATTTTAACGAATTCTAAAGTAAGCATGCCTACAATTTCTTCACTAGTTGTTTTCTTTCATAAAGTTAAAGTGGGACTTTATAAATTAACTCCAATACTCTCGTCTTACTTAATATCCTTATAATACTATAAATTTATTAATTTGAATGCGAAAGTTTTCGACGTTATATGTAGATAATATATTAAATAAACCCAAAAATTTACGCAAATTTTAAGGCAAAATTGTTTATTAATAATTACTTCTATCTATTATGCACTGGTCATTTCGATTAATGATTCATTTCCATCTTCCTTGTATTGTCATAATTCCTCTCTGATAGAAGTTTCAGTAAAAAGCGATGCAAGTAGTGATGTAGAAGTCATAAAAAAATAAATTCATACCATTAAGCGAATGTAGTGAAGATCAAAATAAATTATTGTCTGATGGTATAAGAATTTAAATTCTGACTTAAAATTGATAAAGATTTTAATATTGAAAATTCACAGGAAGGAATAGCTGCTGAAAATATTAAAATAGAACAACAAGATAATTTAGAACTTCAAGGAGATTAGATTAACAAATTGTTAAATAAAGGCTTAGGAAAATCATTTGTGATGAAATTACAATAACAGATATGTACATACAACAGAAAGTGATCCAGAAAATACTTATTAGACAATCAACTGGGGAAATTACAAGCATATATGAAAAAGCAATGTATAGATTTAACAAAGGAGCAAAAGTAAGTAACATTACAACATTACAGGAAAGAAGTCAGCGTTCAGCCTCAGAAAGTAACTATATTGTATTGAATTATACAATCGCCAAGTTAGACTTGGTTTGGCCGAAAACTTATAATTAAAACACAAAAAAGGAAAGACAAAATTCCCAGTCTAGCTACATGAAAGAAAAGGGAATAATACTCGTATTATAGAAAAGTGAGAGACGAGCAGATTAAAGAAAAACAAGACAAAGAAAACCAGAAAAGGATAACAGAAGAAAATAAGAGAACAAAGAAAAACAAAAAACGGCAGAGGGAGAAAAATAATTAAAAAAGGCAGTAACAAAGAGGCAAAAGATTGTTTCGCGGAGATAAGAAAGCTACAGAGATTGTCGATGAAGTTGATAAATATTGTATGTACATATGTCAAAAATGATTTATTACATGTATTACTTTTTTGTAATTAAATGACCCGGTATACCAGGTGTATCGAAAAGTCATTACCGGTTTTCCTAGCAGATATCGCTAGGCTTAAGTATGCAATGTGATGATTTGACACATACGTCATTTTATTCTACTGACATCAAGCTTCAAAGCCATATATGTTATGTTTTACGAAAGTAACACCGTCATAGATTTATACCTCTTTGAAAAAGTCGAGTTTCGTGCCTGAATAAGTGTATTCGCGTCACGCATTACTTGTCTTATTTAACCAAAAGAAAGAAGCCGCTGAAAGTCATCGTGGGCTGGTAGAAACTTACGGTGAGCATGCTCCAACCATTGCTCCAACACATGTGAGGCGTAGTTTCGACAATTCAAAAGTGGTGATTTCGATGTGTAAGACAAAGTACGTTCTTGTAGACCGAAATTGTTTGAGGATGCGAAATTGAAAACTCAAAAACAATTGGCAGAAGCGTTAAATGTGGCCCAAGAAACGATTAGCTACTGATTACGAGGAATAGGAAAAATCCAAAAGATGGACAAATGGGTGTCACTTCAATTGAATGACAGGCAAATAGAAAATCGAAAAATTGTCTGTAAAATGCTGCTTCAAAGATATGATCGGAAGTCACTTTTTGTATCGAATAGTGACGAGTGATGGATTTATTCCGAAAACTCTAAGCGCAAAAACTCATTCATAAATTGCCTGTAAGATGAACAAGACGTGTAGAATCAAATGGCCAATATTTTGATAAATCGTAAATAAATTATTCCTTTTTGTTGAAAATTATGTGGTTTTTTTACGAAGAAAACGGTAACTTTGCGATACACCTGGTACATGTCAAATAATAATAATAATAATTAATATATCCAAATCATAACTCCACATTATACATAAGAAATATAAACAAACATGTTACGATATAGAAAAAGGCGAAATTCAGAACTAGTCTGCTTTTCAACTCAGCCCTTGAATATCCTTTTAACTCTTTAACGCAACAAAACGTTAGTCCCTTTGATATTTTCTCTTGCAAGCATATACAGATCACAGCACCTGACACCGACCTGTTTACTGTAGATTTGAGTGATTTGGTACGAAAAGTCCTTCCTATAAAATTAAAGCTTATGTTCAGGTAATGTGAAAATCTTAGATCTAATATTTAAGTTATCTGTATCAGATCTAAATACTATTTTATTGTGAAGTATGCGGCTCAAATAAAATTATTTTAAAATATATGAAGAGTTCTACGCCTTCTCATATTTAGCTAGATAATTACTTTTATTTTAAAATATATACACGATGATGTATGCCAAACATATCTTGAATTTTTCATATGACTATAAAAGTTATGAAAGATGAATAAATCACATCACAAAATTATTAAAACTAAAAATAACTACTGTTTCATATAACATAATCTTCAATTTTTTATTCAGATACTCTCTATTACGAGGGAGCGTTTTTATATTCGCGGAATGAGAGGGTTGTAGAGGGGTGAGTAGGCGCATTGGGGGCGTGGCCTGTGCAGCGACTCATGATTAGTATAAATACGAAGTTTCATTGTTATTAGACAGTTAGTCTTTGAGCTATCGTCAACCAAGTAACATAATCAGGAGTGAAAAGTGAAATATGGTAAAAAATCGAATATCGTGCCGTTATAAAGTTCCTTACCAGGCAAGGAAAATCAGTCGCGACCATAATGAATGAGATGTCATTGGTTTACGGCGACTCTTGTCCAGGAAAAACCATGGTGTACAAGTGGCATAGTTTATTTAAACAAGGAAGGGAATCCCTTGAAGACGACCCGAGGCCGGGCACAAGCATTGAAGTGACCACGCCAGCAGTTATCCAAAAAGTTGAACAAATTGTACTCGAAGATGCTCGACTAAAGAAGAAACAACTCGCAGAAATGGTTGGAGTATCCGATACAACAATTTTTAAAATCCTACACGATCATCTCGGCATGTCTAAGGTCAGCGCAAGATGGGTGCCGAGAATGCTCATGCCGCCGCAAAAACAACAGCGCGTAGAGTGTTCGCGTGCATTTTTGGACCTCTGTAATGAAGACAAGGATGGTGTATTGAGTGGAATTGTTACTGGAGACGAAACTTGGATTCATCATTATGAACCTGAGTCCAAACAAGACTCCATGCAGTGGCATAAAAAGGGCAGAGCACCTCCCAAGAAATTTAAAGTGTCACAATCAGCTGAGAAACTCATGGCAACAGTATTTTGGGACTCGGAAGGAATATTGTTGATTGATTATAAAGATAAAGGTGTTTCTATAACCGGAGAATATTACGCTTCAATATTAGAGCGACCAAAAGAAGCCATTAAAGAGAAAAGACGGGGAAAATTGACAAAAGGTGTTCTGCTTTTGCAGGACAACGCGCCCGTCCACAAGAGCCGCGTTGCGTTAGCTGCCCTGCATAAGGTGGGCTTCGAAATTGTGAATCACCCACCCTACAGCCCAGACCTGGCCCCGAGTGATTATTACCTGTTTCCGAAAATGAAAAAAGAGCTGCGGGGTAAAAAATTTACTGCCGATGATGAAGTCAAGGAGGCAGTTTCGGCGTATTTTGCAGATAAAGAGAAATCATTTTTTTATGAGGGTATAAATAAATTAATTGAAAGATGTGAAAAATGTATCCGTCTTGCAGGTGAATATATTGAAAAAGAAAAATAATTTGGTTTTTTTATTTCCACCCCTGGTCCCCCATTCCGCGAATATAAAAACGCTCCCTCGTACTATATATCTTAAGTAAAAATGAGTTTTTTTACACAATCGTTAATAAAGCCATTAAACGGAAATTGCTCATCTACTAGTACCCCCAAAATTTAATAGCATCTCTGCAAGAAAGGTCGACAGTATCCATACGAATATCTATATTAGACAATACCTTGTCGACTTCTAGCAGATACACACAATACCATTTTAGAATTCACTGACCTAGTTTGTAAAGTTATGATGACGTGACACATCAGTAATACGTTGTAAATCGTCATTCATTGTTTACATGCATTACTAACATCAGAAAAGAAGGAGAAAACAAGTAGTAAATTGCGTATCATTCGCCTAAAAATATGTGAGTTGCAATGTTGAAGACAGTCTTTAAAATCGTTGGTATACAAGGTGAACCCAAGACAGGATCTTGTGGTATACCAGAAGTTACCAGCAAAGTGTTGAACAATTCGTCATCAATCCCAACAGACTGTCTTCTATTTTCAACATAATCTGAAACTTTCACCGCCACTATATTCAATCTAGCATTGTGTAAAATCGCATAGTACAAACACCTTGGAGTAATGTACTAAGTATAACATTGTAAGAAACTATTAGTTGTGCAACTAAAGCTTGAACGAAAGCTGGACTGACTATCGTGTATTATAATATTTGTACAAATATGTTAGTTTAACTGCTCTGCTAACATTTTTTCTGCAAGTTCAAATAGTACTGGTAAAATACTAACGTGTCTGAAATCAGCAAGTATAATGAAGTTACAATCTTACATAATGGTTTAATTAAGACATATATTCAAGGAAAAGAAAAATATCTTGTGCAAATGCAGGCATTTATTATATCTTTTATGAAAGGAAAGATATGTAGAAAAGAATGTTTTTCAATTCTAATATTTAAACAATTTGTATCATCTTCTACACAATTCAAATAAAATATTGAATTAAGCACTATATGATTATTATAATAATGAAATAACGGATGTTTTTTTTAGAGGTATTAATTAATTCGATTAACTATGGAACGTTTTCGCACCACGTATACTCTAAATGATAACACGCATCCAGAGAGACGTCGTACAGTGCGTACGTCATTGCTGCTGTACTCTAGTCTATCCGCCATCGTGCACAGGAATAGACACTTGTGCTTACAAAATTCAAGCAAGAATTGAAGCCACACGATCACCTAGCAAGGCGTAGATTCGGCGAATGGGCCCAAAACAAGATTGCCGTTGATCCCGATTTTCGTAATCGAATTTTGTTTAGCGATGAAGCTCACTTTTGGTTGAATGGATACGTCAATAAACAAAACTGCCGTATTTGGAGTGATGATAATCCTCAAGTGTATGTTGAGACACCGTTATATCCAGAAAAACTGACTGTTTGGTGTGCTTTACGGGCTGGTGGAATAATTGGTCCGTACTTCTTTAAAAACGAAGCTGGCCAGAACGTTACAGTCAATGGTGACCGCTATAGAGCCATGATTACTGTCTTTTTCGTTCTTCAATTGAACAATCATGATGTGCAGGAGTTGTGGTTTCAATAAGACGGCGCAACATGTCACACAGCTCGTGCCACAATTGATTTATTGAAGGAAACGTTTGGTAACCGCATAGTTTCACGTTTCGGACCCGTGAATTGGCCCCCAAGATCGTGCGATTTAACGCCCCTTGACTATTTTCTGTGGGGATATGTGAAGTCGCTAGTCTACGCCGATAAGCCCGAAACGATTGACCACTTGGAGGACAACATTCGCCGCGTTATTGCCGATATACGGCCACAAATGTTGGAAAAAGTCATCGAAAATTGGCCCTCCAGATTAGACTACGTCCGAGCCAGCCGTGGCGGTCATATGCCAGAAGTCATATTTAAATTATAATGCCAGAAGATTATCTTTCGAATAAAGTAAATTTCATGTCAATTTAAAAAAATCATACTTGTTTTATTCCATTTCAAAGTTCTATACCTCTAAAAAAAACACCCCTTAGTTCTACATCAAATGGTAAAGAAACGGAAATAGAAGTAATAAATAAACTATTTAGGTCATTTACTTTTCTTAAGTAAAAAAAATAGAAAAATGTTTTCTCTTACATAAATCAAACGACTTCAGCTCCTTTTCCTTTCTGATGAGCCTGAAATTCTAGAAAGTCTCTTTTTCTATAGCTATGACATTATTACTTAGGTTCCTTACAAGAATGTAATTTTTCGTCAGGTTCAAATTTTCTAAACACTTAATGCAGTATTTCAAAGATTTTTTCATGTGTTGAACTACATTTCTAAGCCAAAGTGCTGGCGGTTTATTGAACAAAGATTTTTTAACGGTGCATGCAAATTAAGTAAATCATATAATTCATTTGTTAATAAACTTACCTTCTGGTCGATATAATTCATGTTAAACATAAAAAAGAATGGTATTTGTTACAAATTATTCAAGTATTCCTCATTCTCAAAATATTTTAATATATGGTTTTATATAAAGGATATATACAAGATTAAGGGATTTCAAAATCTGCATAAACTAAGTCATGACCCGCTAACGAGCGAACACTGATTGGTTTTTGGTACATCGCTGTTGAATACTATTTTGGTAATAGTTGTATATACTAAAACTATAATCTTGAAACTTCAAATAGTGCGTTTAAACAATATTGTAATTATGTATATAAGTAAGTATTAAAAATTTCATCATTTGATAATATTTACCAAAGTTGCTCTATGTGAAAAATTAGGACATTTATTTTTCTTTATTATTTTTTTCTTATTAGAGTGAATTTAGTCTGGAAATATTTTAATTTGAAAAATATCTTGTAAAATAAAATATACGTATATATACATATTAGTTTAACAATATAGGGACTAAATTTGTTTGTTTTCATGTTTAACATGGATTCCTAGACGAAAATAAAATTGTTTAATAGAGATGTTAGATTAGTCGATAGTACATATTTCTGCAACTATGTGAAATATAGAAATTTACAATACATTGTGGTATTTACGATTCAAATGTACTCATACTCTTTGTATCAGTTTAATTAGAAAATTTTTTATGCAATTTTTGCATTGAAAGGATAATATTTTCCAGACATTATTGAAACTGCTGTGTATCTATAATCTACCATTTACAGCAATTATTTTTTTATTCATGAAAAAATGGAGTAAGATCATATTAACTTTTTATAAATGAATAAAACTCAATAAAACTGAGCATTCCTCACAAAAACAAATCCACATAGTACTGTTACACTTTCATAGAACAATTTATTCGAAAAAGTGGACCGACAATAAGAAATATTATCATACGAAATACCGCAAGAAGAAATCGAAGAAATATCTCTTCTGCATTCTCCAAGACGAGTTCAATGGCAGTTTGACTGTGCCATTGGTGACGTAACATCCTTTCGGGTGGAGCCCTGACTTTATATATTTTGTCTTCGAAATTATTTCATTAAATTACGTATCATTTATCTAAAAGGGCGTGTAATTGTATACTTTAAACAATACCTACCGAAAAATGACAACATGAGGACGGCTTAATTAAATATATGGCCGAGCCGAGCTAATATTTAGGACAATTCAAGTAGCAGATGTATGTCAGGCATACATATAGTGTATGTATATACCATATATACACATAAACGTCTGTATATGGACGTCTCAGTTACAAAATCGATGGCACAAACAGTGGCGTTGCGTATACTTATCAAAACATTTTTAAAAGTAAAATATTAGCTTTTGTAAAATGTTTTCTTTAATAGAAACTTAAAAAAATAATTAAATTAACTTTTTTACTTATTTCATAATTTAAGTTAAAAGAGACCGAAAATAACAGTCTGAACCACTTTTGGTAAGAAATCGAATTTTATAAAAAAACTAGGGGAACTAGGAGAGCAATTTTCTACGTAACGATGGAACAAAAGACGGTTTTTTTGATAAATTTATTTTTTAACATAATCTCCCCAATTTTAACGCACTATTTGCTCTGCAACGACTTTATGCCATCAGGTCTTATGGTCTTCAAAATAGAATCAGTCTGCTTTTTGAATTGGTTATCTACAAAATGACGTTCTCACAGGCGCTTTCTCAAATTTTTAATAAAATGAAGTTGAAGGAAATCGAATGCGGACTACATGGCGGGTGGTTCAACTCAAAAAAATTTGCATCACGGAGAGTGGGTTAGTCCATGACTGTCTGGTTAACTTGCGCATTACTTGTGGACTTCTTTATAATGCAAACCCGGGCATTTTTGGTCAATAGTTTGAAATGTATTCAACAAGAATAACGCCTGTTTGGTCCCAAAAGACGGTGGATCTTCTTCAATAACTTTGCGACGATGTCGAAATTATTTTGACCAATATTTCACCTTAAGATACAAGTTTCGTCCCTATAGACTGCAATCATTTGTTCGTGGAGAGTTTTAGGACACTCCTCTTCCTTTGGCAAAAGGTTGAGATTCTGTTTACACTAAACTCATTTATGTGACGAAACATTATAAAGCACAAAATATTGAAAAAATTGAAGTCAATTTTGACACATGAGTAGAAAAATGTTATCATTATTGAACATTACTAGGCAAGCTATAATTAATTGTTTTTATCATGGATAGGAAAATCTTTTTTAGGCCTTCATTGGTTTAGTTCTTATATAAATAATAAATTATGAAAAAAATGGAGCCTTAAATTTAAAAACTTTACTATCCAGGTCCCAACTTTCAATTGATATAACGGCTTCTCGTGGTAGACGAAAAGGTTTTCAGCAAATCATATACAGTAGTCAACATATCCAGTTATTTGAGAAGAAATGACTACAAATATAAGCGAGTCAGATAATAATATAATAGACTGGCTAGATTATAGATGTAATGGAATGTTTTTTTGTAAAATAACTCAACCCTAGTTCATTCGATCTGTTGCATCGAAGAGTGTAGAGCAGAAATGAATATTCTATATGCTATGTAGAATACTCAAAAAATTATTTATTGATTTTTAAAATTGTAGGCTAGGTGAAGCTTTAAATATTGAATTGGCTTTTGATACATATTATACACATTAGTATTTTAAATGGGAGAAACTGATTTTTTTGTTTAATATTTTGTTCGCTTGCAAATACTAACTTTATTTTACCCTATTATTGAGATTAGAAAATTATATAATACGGAGGGCTATTTATCATTATTATTACGTTCGTTAATTAACGTTATTGTCTTAAATATATTATTTTCTGCTTATTCCAAATTTTCAGACAAACAAAACAATATAAAGCATAATCGTCATTAATATAAAGTCCTCTAATTCCCTCTTTAGAATTGGAACTACTATACTGGTTCATTTGATGTAGTAAATAACTCCATGACATTTTGTTGTTTTTCATACACTGTCTTTTTCCATTGGTGCCTTCTTCCCTATTTTCTTCCATTCCTCCTGCTTCAGCATCTGATACCTGTAATTCATAAATCCTCTTTCTGGTTTCAGCATCTGAGCTTCAGTCTTCCTTTTGATCTACTATTTTTCATGTTTCCACTCACTTATAAACTCGACTATAGCTGCATCACATTTTCTATCTACATACCCAAACTAGCGCAACCTCTGAGCTCTAATTTCATATTCCATGAGTACTTTCGAGTGTTCTTTTGTTTTTGTTAGGTCTAGTATTTTTTTTTCTTTTAAACATAAGCATAGTTTATTTTCGTCTTTTTTTGTTGTGCACATTATTTAACTAGCATGTTGCATTACTAAGTTCGGTTTGTTGTTTTATATATCCTTGGGCTTGCTTTTTGTTCAGGTTTTTATTACATAGAATTTTTTATAATAGTTATACGCTTTATTTCCTGCTTGTGTGTCCTTCAATGTTTCTTGCTGTGTCATGCTCAAAGTATGTTCTAACATTTCCATCATACTTTTTTATAGTTCTCTTCGTAATATTACATAATAATAATATTAATTTAATAATAGTAATATTTATAGTCCTAATCAGTTCTTCTAGTGATATATTATACAAGGCCAGGTGCTATCTTGAATTGTTACTACTGCTTCTGATTGCTTTATCGTCATTTCAACTAATTCGATTAATTTATTTACTTTTCTTTAAACTTCGTATTTTATTTACAGGTTTATTATATACTGAATTCATATAATACACATACTATCGAAACCGCAAGTAGAAAGCCTACAATTGCATTCTGGGTATCATAATACAATATTTCGATTTGGTAACGTTCTGGTTTACTTTCCCTTATATTGACCTCAAATCTTTTAATCAAGAAAGTAAAAAGACTCATACCACATTAATATTTGTATCTTACTAGATACAATTTTGACAACTAAGCTGTTGTCTTCAGTAATAATTAAAACACTCTGTAGAACATGAGCTCACAGTTAAACTACACATAAAATATCTCGAAACACTGAATGTGAAACAAAAATATAATATAGTATTTGTGGACGTCTACTAAGTATTATGTGATTTTTTTATGTAATTTTACTGTGAGCCTACATTCAACATTTCATATTCTCGATATCAACTGTGTAGTTGAAATACATATCTAATAGGACACAAACTTGATAAGGATTTTTTTACCTTTTTGATTATTCGTTTAACATAATTTGCATACTCAAATCTTTGCCTTTTCAAGTTGAAATGATTCTGAAGAAAATCTAAAGCATGTTTCTTCAAAAAGTAAACATATTTGTTTCGTTTTAGTCTTACATATATATTATAATGGAATGTAGTATTATAACAATGTTTTTTTTATATGTCTTATAGAATGCATTTCTTACAAATGTTATTTCTAAAGCTGTCATAATTTACGAACAATTTATTGCAATTAAATTTATGCAAAAGTTATTTTGAAATTAGAAAAATATTTAAATTGAAAAATGAACTAATTTTGTATAATCGAAGCTTGAAATATAAATATGTGTCATAATGTTACGCCACTGATAAGAAAAATTAACTAGAAAAACTAGAAAAAAAAGTTATCAATTTTCTTTGCTCATGTGTATACTGTCATCTATTGTAAGATAGTCTAAGTATTATCGCACATATTGCAGGCATTCTGAAACAGAAAACTTTTTTAGTTCATTTTTTACCCACTAAATATAAAACGGACATTAACATTCACAGACGGTCACAACAGAGTTCATTCGTATTAATTAGGTATGCAGATCGAAATAGAAATAGCTTATGGTGTACATTTTTTGGAGTCAACTATTAATTTTATTTTCTTGGGGTAACTATTTCGGGCAATAGTCTATATTTATATATATGTGAGCGTTAATGCATTTAGTAATGCAATCATTCTGAGCAGGAAATGCTTTAAAATATGCTAAAATATAGTCTATAATAAAAAATAAATCCTAAATATCTTAATTACTTGCTTTTTGCTCTAATTCAAGAGAAAAAGGTTTTATGTATATTATACGTTCAACTAAAAATTTTAATCCACGTTTATGTATATTATAAAAGCATAATTTTAGATTTAAAGTAATATTGTAACACATTTTCTATTCCGAAAAAATAAAATTTCTAATTAGTATAATATGAACCTAAATTTAAAAAAAATGTCTGCAAACATTTCTTTTCTAAGGATGAAGACGCCATTAGGCAACTTAACATACACATTTGTATTTAAGTAAAGGAAATTGATTACTATTATGGATTAAAATCTCATTGTAAATACTTATGTATATGTTTCACGATAAATAAACATATTTAGTAGATTGTTATGCAACATAAGATATTGTTTTCATCTCAACAGGAATTTTTAATTTATATCTGTGCTTCATGTTATATGTTGACATTTTACTCTACAAGCTGGAAACTGTAATAAAGTATTTATAAAAACCGAGGGTCTATATCATAATTATAGGGGAATCTGTTGTATTTCAGTGCCGTAAGTAACCTCTCTGTTATGACAAAAATCAATGTTAATATTTAGAAAATTTATGACGTAGGAGCCAATAGTTTAAGATGGACGAATACGTGGATAAATACTTGAGGATGCTGGTCATACGAAGTGAAAAATGTCTGAAATGATGGATACATGGCGCCATTTCAGACTGTTTATGTGGTGCATTGGTAAGTTGTCTCCCTAACAACCTCACTCGTCAATTGTCAAACTGCTATGTTTATTAATTTTGTTGTGACGAGTGTTTAGTTAAGAGCGCCTCCGAGTTTTTGAAGAAATGTATAGTAGTTTATCTGTGAAAAATAGTTATAACGAGATAGATAAAGTCTGGAAAACTTGGCTCTTTTTTCTCCACTGTGGATAAATGGATTAGTGGGTTTATTTCCTCAGTTGTCCAACTCCATCCGTTTCCTCTATATATCATATTCCCGTTCTTCCTCACATTGCGTTTGCATTATAATTCTTATGCATCTAGGCGTTTCTCACCACATTTCTAGTGTGCTCATTATTATGCCGATAATATCATTCTTCCTTCTTCCTTCACCCTCAGTTGCAACCTCTGATAGGTATTTGGCCATCTAAGACAAGCAAAGATAGTGTGCTCAGGCGAGTCCATTTCTTCGAAATGCATATATGCAATTTACAGACCTAGTTTTGTTGACTCTGTACGTGTTCGAACAAAAAGATTCGTGGCCTATTAAAAACTGTATGAGGTAGTGATTCACCTCTCTAAATTTTCAAATTATTCATTCTTCCACATTCGGGATCATTCGCTTAGTTCACTGTGCATTCTCCGTTTACTGGCTTCAGCTCGAGTTAGCGAGTTCTCATATAACCGTTAAAGATGCACCGTGTAGTGGATGCTATAGTTAAAAAACCGTTTTTGAAAACGTCTGAGATAACGAATGTCGTAAATATCCCTAAGGAATGCGCGATATATATTTTAAATCGCACAATTGCCAATGAAGAAGCTAAACATGAGATGAGCGTAAATTCCTATTGAGTGGAAAGTTTTCGAGAAAAGAAGGCAGATTTTATGGTCTGATTTACCATCACAAGTGAGATTTGGGTTCATCACTATAAGCCCGAACCAAACTAGTAATCTAAACAGTAGCGATACAGCAGATCTCTTTCCTCAAAGAAGACGATGGTTGTTTTAACTGCAGGAAAGGTAATGCTTTGCATTTTTTGGAAAGTTAGACTTCTTGTTGGTTACCTTTCAAACAGCTTGTCTTTTAGACAAACTAAAGCACAAGAATTAATGAAAGGCATCCTGATTTAATCAAAAAAAAATATTTTCCATTCAGACCGCAATACACTATTGTTGTCACGGTAAAAATTAGCTCTCTATTTATTGCTTCACGCGCCTTACTCATAGGACTTAGCGTCGTTGGATTACTACTTTCTTCCACGCCTAAAAATACGCAGACAAGAAATTCTTAACAGACAATGATGTAAAGTTACTATGGACGCTTATTTATTTAAACTTTTGAGTTCTGGATTTTATCAAGGCATAGAGTTTTTGAATTATCATTGGTCCAAATGTGTCGAGATGGCTGGAAATTATGTTGAGGAACGAACGCAATTTCAAATCCGATTTTTTTTTTTATTTTCACTCACTGACCTTTCAGCCAACCTCGCATAATACTGTATCAGTAAGCCTGCAAAAGAAATCTACACACAAAACTTAAAAAATAAAAAGAAGCTAAAATTTCTTTATGAAATCGAATTTTGAAATCGTTATTATAATTTTGAAACTAAAATACAAACATTGGGAACAGAATGATTCGTCACGAAACTATAATTTAAATTTACAGACAATTCTTACGCAAATAATTAATGAACAGACATTTTAAAGGAAAACGTGGGAAGACAAGGCATGAGGAATTGAGTAAGTGTCTTATTTATATAAAATAGACCACTTGTATAGCAATGATTGCGATACATTAGTCAGATTTCGGGTCATCAAACGCTCACTGTATACTCCGGATATACAGATTTTGTTCCTAAAGCATCGGGAATGATTATTTTAAGGAAATTGGTAGTATCATCTGTTGGTGAGAGATTGAAGTGTCGACCTTCATAAAAAAATTTCTTAACATTTCATTCCTTAAAAGCTAAGATACGACATCTTTAAGTGATAATAGTTTATATATTTTCCATTAAGTTGCGTATTAAAAATAGTAAAAGTGATACAGAAATGATCCAAATGCTTAAAATCACTTATAGAGGTTTTAGTTCTTAAGCAAGATTAATGAAAATGGAATATTGATTACCAAGCACCATTATAAGCTAAATTAAAAGTTCCGCATCCATTGGCAGATGGCCAAAAATTGAGCGTTTTAAAGAATAATATGTTTAAAATGCCCAAATCGACACAAAAAAGTCAAAGATACCAAAAAAATCTTTCTTGGAAAAGTTAATGATAAAAAAAACGCTTATTGCATTTTGCAACTCTAAGAGGATTGATTATTCATGAAGAATTTGTTTCAAGTGTTAAGCGTTTGGTAGAGCGTATTTGTCATGTTCGCCCTGAATATCAAGAGCCAGGCAGTTGGCGATTATTGCACGATAACTTCATCAATTGTCATTGGTATTTTGTGCAGAAAATCTATATATTTTTGCTTCCATGTTTTCTGTAATGACCTGATTTTTTCTGTGAGACTATTTTTTTTGTTAAGCTGCAATTAATGAGAGACCACTTCGCACCAAGTGAAGACATTCAACTACGATCAGTCTAAATGCTATTGTAATGAGAAGCATTGAAAATCATGTGGCCATTTCTTAAACGAGCAAATATTTTGAATAAATTTTTGTCAAGATTCATCATTTCAGCTTTTTTTTCTGGTCAATTCTGGTTATTGTTGGAACGAAGGGTATATGGTTTAATTTTTTAGTTGTGTGTGTTTTAAAAAACAGGTACTTTATTAAAGTGTTACTTTAAGGCTTATTTAACGGAAAGTTATCTGATCTGTAACAATCTTTTGATTTATTGACATGCATTATTATAGGCAAGCAAAGTATAAATGACATATAAACTTTTAATATTAACTGCAAAAGTTACGTTTCAAGATTAATGCCGTTTCTTGTAAATACATAATTCTATTTTAAATTAATATATAAAATAATATTTACTTTTGATGATTTTCAAAATTTACTTCCAGATTATATTTTACTTATGAATGCTTTTATACAGTTTCTGAAGGTTATTTACCAAGTGTTTAACCAGATGGTAAGATAAGTCAAACGATTCGTTATTTAATAGCAATTTCAAGTGACTTAACATTTACCGACGTTTTTAAAGGAAACAAAATTGATTTTATACTTATATAAAGAATTCTCAAGATATAATTTAATGTAAATTAAAATACTTAATAGATTGAAAAAAAACTCTTGCTGTAATAAAAAGCACACAATTCTAGAGCGATGAATGAATATGGTAATTTAAATGAGTAATAAATTGTTATAAATGAGCATATATAAAATTAGAGAAATGTAGGGAATTATCTCATTATTATTTGAATGTTGATTTGCTTGATTATGTATCTATGCAGGCATAGATAGTGTCAGAGAAATCGTGTTAGTAAAGTTGTTAATGATTTTGGTAAAATTGGTCTTTTGTATTTCGAGAGAGAGAGAGAGGTGTTATATTCTATACCGATGAGAAGTAAAAGTAGTAAAGTAACATTTGCCCTATTAAATAAGTCAGTTCTTTTATTTTTATTTTTCCATTGTAACGGGTGTTATAGAGCATTTTAATAATGATTAAAATTAGGCAATTCAGCTATACAAAAGTATAGAAACATTGATTAAATTGATGGGAAATTTAGCATGTATGTTTAGCTTTTGATCACATTTCTTAAAACAAGTTCAGAAAAATGAGGATTGAATGAGTAATGGATTTCATTACTATTTACTCTATCTGATATTAGTTTTGTTTTTTTAACTGCTTGATTACATTTAATTAAGGAAAATCGAAATATCGATTTAGTTTTATTAAAGGAAATATGCAGTTGTTTTAAAAAGAAACTCCATTAATTTTTTTAGGAAAATACCAGTGGTGTAATCTTAAAGTATCTAATGGTACTAGTGAATTTTAATGGAGATTGTAGTTAATTAAATTCATCAATTAAGGTTAATATAACCAGTTTCCGCAATAATTTTCGTATTGTATACGTATTTCGACAACAGCAGATAATTAATGCACCTGTAACTACAGCAAAACCCGCACAGAAACGAAGTCTGTACCATACTTACACCGTCGAAACCAAACACACACACTGTAGATTCGTTTCAGATAATGTTAATTATATTCTGGTCCTAAACTAAATATTTATCTTAAGGTACCTGCTTGCATATGCGAACCTTTGCCTTTCTCCATTTATAGCGGATTTATTTATAGGTAATTTTTAAGTTAAATTTAAACATAACGCTAAATATTTCACAAGAGCTTTCATCAGATATGTAGATGACATTTTGGCTATTTCAAACACCCATAAATGTAATTTAGAGATTGAGGCATTGACATTGGGAGATACAATAGTTTTGATTCGAAAATAATCAATGGATTAATTAGGAAGATTAGCATAAAGAAAATCTGGGACACCACTTGTTAGTCACTTTAAAGCTATCGAGACAAACAATTCATATGTTTACCATTTCACCCTTTAACGAAAAATTTAAGTGGTGTTTTTAAAGAGTGTTGTTTTCAAGTTACATTTCGGTCCACTAACTCCGTTTTTTCCCTCTTAGGAAATGCCAAATACGAAGTCAATGTCAATAAGAATTCAGGGGATTTACGAAATTAAATGTTTAAATTGTAAAATGTAAAATAAGTCAGACAAAACGATCGAGACTATCCCGGTATAAAGAACATACGGCGCACATCAAATTTAATCGACCTGAGAAATCAAGTTTGGCTAAGCATGTGTTGGAGAATAATTATAACGTTACCGCAGATTGTATAGATATGGTTAAGAATGTGTATAATTACCGTGAGTTAGATATCTGTGAAAGAATATATATTTCAAAAAAACAGAAACCATATGTTAAACGCCGATGGGAAGTCCAATCCCTTACTCATGTCTGTTTCAGTTGATACATAAGTAGTATATGACAGACGAGAAACCTCGCATATGTAAGCAGGTACCTTAAGATAAATGTTTAATTTAAAACTAGAATACAGTTTAGATTATGCGAAACGAAACTACAGTGTGTGTTTAGCTTTCGACTATGTAAGTCTAGTACGGACTTTCTCTATGTGCGGATTTTATCGTGGTTCCACGTGCGATACAGTGATTCATTATGTAGTGATGATGGCAATTTAGTTGTCGAAAGATATATAGAATACAAAAATTATTGTGGAAAGGGGTTATATTAACCTTAATTAATTAATCTAATGGTACTGTTTAGTACTAGGGGAACTAGAATAAAATCTACTTAGCCATGATAGAAACAATTAATTGCTAATAGAGTTAATTATTTTGTGCTTTTAAAGTACTTCACAACCAAAAATTAATTTTGTAGAATTTGGATATCGTAGTGTCATCAATATTTGATAAACGAACGGAATTCACCTAAAACGGATGAATAATTGCGAGAGCGAAATCTTGAGTACATCAGCTTCGGTGGGGTTATGAATCCATTGATGACCAAATTTCTCCGTTTTTCAGGATCAAGCAGAAATTATTTTTGTTCAAAGGTGATTACAATAACAACACTCATACCAGCGGTGTAATGCGTCAAAAACATCCAGATTTGCGTCAGAAAGAAGCCTTCTTCATGACAGCGCGAGTTTACAAGGCAACAGAAATCCAACACATCCTGCGCGAATGTAACTTCAAGTTAGACCACCCAACGTATAGTAGGTTTTGCCTTCGATAGACTACTTTTTATTTGAAAATTTGAAAAATCATCGCAACAGGATCTCATTTTACAGACGATAACCAATCGAAAGAGGAGATTAATGCTCATAAATCGTTGCGAAACAGGTGACGCAAGTGCGTTGAAATTAAGGGGTTTATATTGAAGAATAAAATTATCAAGAAAATCTTTTGTTTTATTGTTAGGCAGATCTGTCGTTTGTTTCACTATAATTTTTCTCCTGTCGCCAAGATTACAAAATGAAAACAATTCCAATTCGTTTTGTGCGAGATAAAAACAATACTGAAACATTTGAGTTGATAAACCAAGCTGAGAGGATACTACGAATCATACACATGTTACAATTTTTCCGTTTTAAGAGAGGCTGTAATTCTCTAGATGGTTCGAAACCGGAAAGACTAACAAGCACTAATGACGAAAAGGTGAATGATGCGCAGATCCTTCTTGTCTGCATCTGGCGAACTACGTGTGAAATTATAGAATTAAAGCAAAAGAGCTGAATATTATTATCTAAAATGTATGTGAATGCAAAGTGAAATTTCTCCAATTTGCAGATAGCAATCATGATTTTTTAAATAAGGTTTCCATCAGTGATTGATCGTAGTGTTTTCAAAATTATCCCATCACTATCGGACAGAGTGCTGAATGGGTGGAAAAGAACTCACCTAAACCATTAAATTATAATAATAATAATAATAATAATAATAATAATAAGTCTTTATTGTCCAACAGATTGTTATAATCCAATAACAGGACAAAAAAAAATAAATAAATATATATATATATATATACGCACACATATATATATATATATATATATATATATATATATACAAATCATCAGATAATCAAACAAAACAAAAGTAATCCAATTATTGTTCACAGTGCTTAGAAAATAAAGATATAAATGAATATAAATATAGGTTATACACACACACCCATAATTAAGAAAATAAAGGAAATTAAGAAAATTAAGACAAACGCGCCCTAGCGACAGCCAGTATCCGCCCCAAGGAATCAAAATTTAAATCACAATGGTCCGACAAACCGTTGAAGACCCGACATGCAACCGCTAATGGGGAATTGAAACCAATATTCGTACTAAATGTTTCAACATAAAAGTAATGGCTATGTCTAGCCGACACTCGTGGTACCATAAAATTAAGCTGAGATAGCAAATGAGCACAATCTATATTCCCTCTAACCAAGTTAAATACAAACTTAATACTGCTCAGTTGCAGTAGCATCTATATCAAGTATCAAAATTATATTTGACACATTTTTCGATGCGCATTGTATTACCTATTAGGAATTCGCTCCCTTTCTTCCTGTCTCAGTCAATGGTGCGTACTACAAAGATCTCATAGATCGCAAAAGAAACAACAACAGAACCAAACGCGTGCGATAATGGTTTTAAAATCGATTTCTGCAGACAACTTTCCCAGGCTAGTTAATGATATAAAAAATTTAACTTCAATGAAATTTTAGAGTCAATATACGTATAATATTATTAATTGATATTTAAATTAACTTTCTATTGCCGATCACTAACTAGTGTAAACGGCGGCCGACAAAGTTACATAATTTGTTGACATGTGCCATATTTCATGTAATATTCAGGAGGAAAAAAATGTATGCAAAAAAGTCCCTGAGTGATAACTAATGTTAAACAGACCTTCGGTTTCGCAGCAGTGTATAGCCTCTCGTACGAAAGAGATTTAGGAAAATACCAGTCATCTTAAAGCATCTAATGGTACTACTGAATTTTAATGGAGACTGCGGTAGGTTAAATTAATCGATTAATTTTAATATAACCACTTTCCACTATAATTTTCGTATTCTGTATACTTTCGACAACCAAGTTGTCATAATCAGCAGATAATTAATCACAGTATCGTACCTGGAACCACGGCAAAACCCACACAGAAACGAAGCCCGTACCAGACTTACACCGTCGAAAGCCAACACATACTCGTTGTTTGTTTGGCTTAATAGTAACATAACGCTTTGGTTAATAATAACATAAGGCTGTGAAAACGTTTCTTCCTTCCATTTTAAATCACCTTTTAAAATAAAGGGTGTTTGAAATTTCGCGGTTTTTTAAAAGAATAAATGAAACTCATAATTTGCATTCACTTTCAAAAACTTTTTATGGGTAATTGAAGTATTATCAGTTATGACATTTATATGCGAAAAATAATATCTATCAAATAGCCTCCTCTTGCAGCTGCACAGATGTCCACTCTTTTGTTAAAATTTTCAATGACATTTTGACATAATTGAGGCTCTATCTCACCAATGACACGAATAATTTCATCTTGCAAAGCAGAAATTGATTATGGATTGTTTTTATAAACCTGACTTTTCACATAACCCCAAAGAAAATAGTCTAACGGTGTCAAATCACATGATCTTGGTAGCTAATTAACATCACCGTTACTTGAGATTACACGTCCAGGAAATTTTTCTCTCAATAAATCAATTGGTTCGTGTGCAAAGCGAGATGTAGCGCCATCCTGTTGAACTACATATCCTCTAGATCAATATTCATTAATCCAGGCCACAAAAATTCGGTTAACATCCAACGATATCGATCACCATTGACAGTTGCAGATCACCAGCAGCATTTTCAAAGAAGTAAGATCCAATTACACCACCTGACCATAATGCACATCAAACAGTAATTCGTTTAGGATGCATAGGTTTCCCATAAATAATTCGTGAATTTTCTTCACCCCGGATACGGCAATTTTCTTTATTAACATAGCCACCAAGTTCAAAATGTGCCTCACCGGAAAACATTATTTTTTTGAGAAAAATCAGCTGGTTGTTCATTGATGAAATTGACAAATGAACGACGTTTTAAATGATCTAATGGCTTCAGTTCCTGTGGTATTTGAACTTTACATGCATTCAGAACTATAAAATACGCCATGTTGTTGATCCACTAAGTCAATGTTGTTGTGAATGTCGTCTAATGAACATTTCAGGATCTTCAAAACACTTTCATGAACTAAACCAATATTTTCTTGTGAACGACCACTACGACTGTATTTTTCACTTTTTTGATCTTCCACGGTACCGGTCTCTTCAAATTTTTTAATAGTTCGACCAATAGTGCTTTCAGATGGACAATTATGTAAACCATAAAATTCACGTAATTTTCTAAAAACTCTTTTCACAGAACGCTGATTTTCATAAAATAATTCAACAATTTAAACGCGTTGTTGTACCGTGTACGAAACCATTTTTATAAATGTCATACATTACACTTTTTAAATACCCACATACTCAGACAAATTCAGTGCGCCACCTATATTTTATTTATTCTTAAAAAAACCGTGCAATTTGAAACACTTTATAATCACTTATGTTACCAAATTACTTTTATTACTAAGTTGCAGTTAAATCCGCACACATTTTCTGGTCAACTCGCTAATTAGTTATATATTTCATAATATAAAAATATATGAATATTTTTCAATACAAATCATTTCAAAATTAATTACAAGCCTTTTTCCCTGTTATAAAACTGTTAAAATGAATACCTAATGGTCGAATAACTACTTTAATATATACAATTATTTTCGAATTACTTCGTTTTTCTATGTAGCTCAACAAATAATTATTTACAGACAATATAATTATTTTCTTGCAAAAATCTTATAACAGCAATCATCAGTAAATTATATGATAGTAATTATTCTTTAATTAGGCTTCGAGTGAGATTGTATAAACTATCTAGACCTACATAGAAATAATTGTATTTTATTAATGAAATTAATTACAAGTTTTTCTTTTAAATTATAAGTCACATCAATATCTAATTGCGATTAAATATACTGCCGGAAGTGAAATGCATTTGAGTGTAAATCCGTCATCGTTTTCAGCTACACCAGGATATTTAGGTAGGAAGTTGTGGCCTTCGAGTTTTTATGGCTTTTAAGAAGAAAACACAAAGTTCCGTTCTAAGTCGAGGGGAATTAAATAATGACTTTAACAGTTTACTGTGTTCGCGTTGACAGTAACTTAAACATTTTATTTTTGCCACCGCATCCAGACGGCTGTTTTAAGTGCCTTGAGATAAATACCGTAATTTAGATATGGTGTGTCTGCTGTACTTATCAATATATTAAGATATATAGAACTAAACAAATTTTATCAAACAGTATCTTATAATTTATTAGTGACTTTTATTGGGGACGCATACAATTAATGTATTTTAATAATTAGAAACGCATTCTCTATATACTTATATCATCTGCTACATCTCATTAAATGTACCTGTTAAATCTTCAAATTACTAAAATGCTAAATAGAACACGTAAAAGAAAATCCATTTATTAGTACACATTCGACCTTGACTAATCAATTTTCAGATAGCTGTGTTTTACCATGAAACAAGTCAATAATAAATAAATATAAGTATAGTTTCTTATCAATATTTTTATTGAAAGCTTCGGCCATTGGGATAATAAAACATGATTTATTTATATTAACGACGTTTCGGGTTCAAGTTATTTATTTTCTTCAATCTGCAATATCTTATACAATTACGTATTTTCATTTGCGAACAATAGCTTTTATAGTTGAATTTGATGGAGCCTGTGGTTGATTGACTTGATCAATAAGGTTGATATATAACCCCTTTCCACAATTAACTATTTGTAAATTCTGTATACGCATTTCGACAACCAAGTTGTCATCATCAGCAGATAATTTCAAAGTGTCGCACCTGGTAAAACACGGCGAAAAAGTTGTCCGAACAAATAAACTCCGTACGCGATCCGCACCGTTGAAAACACTGCGGATATATGTACAATTTTTTCGCCGTGTTTTACCAGGTATATATATATATATATATATATATATATATATATATATATATATATATATATATATATATATATATATATATATATATATACTTATATACATATATACATACTTAATATACATATATATATATATATATATATATATATATAAATATTTATGATTACTTGTTAAAAATATTTTTTTTATTTAATATTGTGAAATTTACAAACATGCAAGCCTTTTTAAATTAACAATTTTTTTTACATGTATACTTGCCAAAAGACTTATTCATTCTAAATGTTTTTACTTAATGCTTTCTAAAAGCAACATCTGTTTTTTTTAATCAGGTAAATCTACGTGTGTTTGTAAATTCCCGTTGTCGGGTGCTTGTATATACAGGAAGGTGCATGAAATTTTTTAATTGCTGCTCGGCCTATATTTCCCGCGACCTTCTATGAAAAGCAGTTAGTGGAATGCATACTAGGGGTCCTCGAGCATACATGCTAACGTTATGCAGACAATTTCTTATTATTCGAGTTGATAATAATCTTCCCGTAGCAGCAGTAAGCTCACTTCTAAGTTACGTTTCGTTATGAGTGCGGTTTCTACTTGCAAATACTGTTAGATATCGATCATCTCTTGGTGTTGCAAAGGCTGGGCGTCATTGTCCTCGTCTTATCTGAACATCTCCAGTTTCTAAAAACCGATTCCACAAACGCGAAATCACACTTTGGCTGACGGTAAAAACTTAAACAACAGCTTGCTGTCTCCATCCACCTTTCAATTGACTTATGGCTCTCCAAGCCTGTGCATGAGTCAAATCGCGTTGCCTTTCCATTATTATGCGTAATTACAGTTAAAAAATTAGCTATGATATAGAAAATGGTAAAATCTAACTGTAGTCGAGATCGCTCGCATACGTACTTTTATACCCTCGAGCAGTGGCGGTTCGGGCAGACGCTGCACCGAAGGGCTGTACAAGTTGAAACCTGTCAATGTATCCTGTTTCTTGTTTAAAAGCGTTATAGTTGCAATAAAAATATATTTGCTTGTCTTACATTATTTATTTATTTAGTTTATTATTATTTTTTCAAATATCCTCTAACTGTTTTGAGCAGTGTAGTTCATTATTAATATTCAAGCAAATTCCAGGAAGAATAACTACTTATTTACGCATTTTCTTGACTTTCGGAACGCGTAAAACTAAATAAATTTAAACTACCCGAATAAAAAATTGGATGAATATATTGAAATGAACCTGTTTGTTGATAGAAAAGTTACAACTAAAGCTATTGAAAATAGTGTTCTTCGTGCTGGATTTACTTCTAAAAGACTTGGGTTCTTAAGAGGTTTACTTTTTTCAATTTAGTTTTCCTTCTAGTTTTTCGACAAATAAGCAGGTTCTGATAAACAGATTCTGCCGATGAAAACCGAGTTGTCGAAAATACGTGTACAGAATACGAACGTCGACGTGATAATGTGATTAAGACACTTTTATCTTTTTTTGATTAATTAAATTAACTGCAGTCTCGAACAAAATTTACCAAAAATTATGAAATTTTCTTTCCTTTAAAGTAATTACAACATAGGCCTGCAAAAAAATACTTTTTAAAAACTGTTTTAAATTTAGTCACATTTTTGTGTATTTATCAGTGCTATATTCAAAAACGAAAGCCGTTTTTTTTCTATCATGTAGTATTCTCACAAAAAACAGATGTATTTTAGGAATAGTAAACCAAATACAAAAAACTATGAAATGTATATTTAATTTTATATTTTATTAAAAATCATAAGTAACCAAACATTTTTCATAAACGCAGCATAAAATTAGAAAACTGAGTGATCTTGTTTAGTAGTTCTCGCAGTATTGTTTTCGCTTCCCATCAAAACTTCGTCTGGTACTCCTGCTGTAGGATCGCTGGGGATCGTCCCTATTCAACCGCTATCATGTTAACATTCTCCCTTCCTTGATATCGCTTTTCCATTTCCTTTATATCATGGTGAAATCTTTCACCTTGTTCCTCGGTGACAGCACCAAGATTGTCTGGAAGGTAGTATAATATGAGTGGAAAAAATGTACTTTTAGCCTAAATTCTTGAAGCTTTCCAACATTTCAGCTACAATGACGTTGTAGTCATATATGAATAAAATGAAACACTTACCACTTCAACAAAACTTAGAAAACACATGTGTATAGTACAGAATCAAAAAACACACTGTCCGAGGAAAGCAAACAAAGCTTTGACAGTTACTCAGTGTTGCCATTTGACTAAATTAATATTTCCCACATTTACCCCAATTAATCTAAGTTATAGCACAAAGAACACGATTTTCAATAGTTTTAGCTGTAACTTTTCAGTTCACAAACAGGTTCATTTCAATACATTCATTCAATTTTTTCTTCGGGTAGTTTAAATTCATTTAGTTTTATGCGTTCCGAAAGTCAAGAAAATGCGTAAATAAGTAATTATTTTTCCTGGAATTTGCTTGAATATTAATAATGAACTACACTGCTCAAAACAATTAGAGGATATTTGAAAAAATAATAATAAAATAAATAAATAAATAATGTAAGACACGCAAACATTTTTATATTGCAACTATAACGCTTTTAAACAAGAAACAGAAAGCATTGACAGGTTTCAACTTGTACAGTATAATTTTGATTATTAAGATTAAACACACACATGATTACTTGCCTAGAATGCCTAGTTATCGTTATTTTCAAGTGACATTTGTTACTAAACTTTGCAACTATATTTTAAACAATTTTTCCATTGCAGGCCTGTGTAATTTGTCACCATATTTATTTTTACTTAAGTCATTTAAACATTTCTTAGAAAAATAGTGTCTTATGATATTGTGAAAACAAAAGTAATTCAATACGTAAATAATTAACGGTATTAATGAATGAGAATTAATTATTTATGTTTTTTAAAGACAATATCCGTTTTCGATGCGGTCATTAAAGCGTCCGAAGTCTTCCTTTTTACGATCTGGTCAAAGATTATTTGAAGACAATAAATGCATAGTGAAGCAGTCGTTTATAAATAAACTGAAAGGAACCCCACTTACACGTTCCTTTTAATACCAATTCTTTTTTCTCCAAGTGGCTAGAGTGTCGTTTTGGTTGTTAAAACTTCCAGGACATGTACTCTCTCTTCATCGTGTTTATTTTAGGCAAGTTTCCGAGTACACAGCATGTTTGTGACATTTTGTTCTTTTTCTTTGGCATCCTATTAATAGACGGGTAAATATAAATACGTGAAGAGTCATCTAATGATGGGGCAATAACTACTGTAAAAGTTCATTCTAACATGCATGTGTAGGTTTTCATGTTTCTGTAGAGCGTATATACTGTCTTTTAGAATGATTAGTTGATCAGGAATAACCATTTTTATAAAGACATCAATCAAATAACAACATGTTTGTAATTTAGATTTCTATAAACTTAATTATGAGAATTATAATAAAATGCAGGGACTTTACAAAAATAAATCGCGTGTTTTTGTTGAAGGAATTTGATTATTATAGCTTGTAAGCGAATCTAGAAATTAATCATATACGAATGTATGAAAGTAATTTTATTTGTATTCTAAGCTTAATTGTATATAATTTAATCAAACAAGGACAAGTTCTTTCTTTTTGCCATTTGGAATAAAGCTTCTGGTACAGATTTTTGGGGTTTATTATTTGAATTTCTCGCGTACTTTACGAATATATACGTTTTAAAGTTTTTGTATTTTGTCTTTGTAATTAGTAAAATAGAATACGCATGCAGTATAGTGCATCCCATATATACGAGGGAGCGTTTTTATATTCGCGGAATGGGGGACAAGGGGTGGAAATAAAAAAACCAAATTATTTTTCTTTTTCAATATATTCACCTGCAAGACGGATACATTTTCCACATCTTTCAATTAATTTATTTATACCCTCATAAGAAAATGATTTCTCTTTATCTGCAAAATACGCCGAAACTGCCTCCTTGACTTCACCCTCAGCAGTAAATTTTTTACCCGCAGCTCTTTTTTCATTTTCGGAAACAGGTAATAATCACTCGGGGCCAGGTCTGGGCTGTAGGATGGGTGATTCACAATTTCGAAGCCCACCTTATGCAGGGCAGCTAACGCAACGCGGCTCTTGTGGACGGGCGCGTTGTCGTGCAAAAGCAGAACATCTTTTGTCAATTTTCCCCGTCTTTTCTCTTTAATGGCTTCTTTTAGTCGCTCTAATATTGAAGCGTAATATTCTCCGGTTATAGAAACACCTTTATCTTTATAATCAATCAACAATATTCCTTCCGAGTCCCAAAATACCATTGCCATGAGTTTCCCAGCTGATTGTGACACTTTAAATTTCTTGGGAGGTGCTGTGTCCTTTTTATTCCACTGCATGGAGTCTTAGGTTCATAATGATGAACCCAAGTTTCGTCTCCAGTAACAATTCCACTCAATACACCATCCTTGTCTTCATTACAGAGGTCCAGAGATGCACGCGAACACTCTACGCGCTGTTGTTTTTGCGGCGGCGTGAGCACCCATCTTGCGCTGACCTTAGACATGCCGAGATGATCGTGTAGGATTTTAAAAATTGTTGTATCGGATACTCCAACCATTTCTGCGAGTTGTTTCTTGTTTAGTCGAGCATCTTCGAGTACAATTTGTTCAACTTTTTTGATAAGTGCTGGCGTGGTCACCTCAATGCTCCTGCCCGGCCTCGGGTGGTCTTCAAGGGATTCCCTTCCTTGTTTAAATAAACTATGCCACTTGTACACCATGGTTTTTCCTGGACAAGAGTCGCCGTAAACAAATGACATCTCATTCATTATGGTCGCGACTGATTTTCCTTGCCTGGTAAGGAACTTTATAATAGCACGATATTCGATTTTTTCCATATTTCACTTTTCACTCCTGATTATGTTACTTGGTTGACGATAGCTCAAAGACTAACTGTCTAATAACAAGTATTTATACTAATCACGAGTCTCTGCACAGGCCACGCCCCCAATGCGCCTACTCACCCCTCTACAACCCGCTCATTCCGCGAATATAAAAACGCTCCCTCGTATATATTAGAAATAATATGTCTCTTGAGATAATTCACCGTAAGCTTTTAAAATATCTATAACATAAAATTAATGGAGTTTATCTGTCTTCTAATTAAATCACGTGCAATTACTTCGTAGATATAGTTTTATTACGTTGTTTCTCGTCGAGTTGGTCACTGTCCAATGTTATGCCAGAGACGGTCGACAGTTCTTGGAGAAAATCGTTATTGAAGTTGAGAACTGTTTCATTAGGCTCCTGAGACTAAACGCTCATTGATCGAATGGAGATACAAGAATTCGTTACAGTCAAAGGACGTGAAAACAGCACGACAAACTGAAAATGATGTATTAATGGTCTTTTCGATTACAAAGGAGTTGTGGTGAACATTAAGCCTCGAGGAACAACAATCAATGTCACATCATATTATACAACTATAGAAAAATTGCGCAAAACCATTAATGATCGAAGACCAGAAGAGTTATAGCGTCGTTCTTCTTCACGACAACACCAAACTTTATTTAGTTCGCATCACCATGAAGTTCCTGCAAAATTTGAAGTGAGAACTGTGATTACATCCGCCTTACAACCCTGATCTGGCACCCTACCAATACCATCTTTTCGCGCTTGTCGATACCTGGAAGGAAAGCATTGTGTTAATAATGATGAAGTGTAGGAAATGTCTTTAAATGGTAAAAGAAAACGAAGTTTTTTAAAAATGGAATAATGGAACTAGTATCGCAATAAGAAAAATTGTTAAACAAACTAGGCGATATTGTTGAAAAATAAATGTGTTTCCTTTTTTGTTCAATAAAAATATTTTTTTGGTAAACGTATGTTTCATAGGCAGGAGGCCTAATTTTCTGACCCTTTCTTGTATAAAGGGTTTGTCAATAAACGTATCGGAACTTTAAAATCAGACACAATAATAACAATTCAGTCATCTTTATTTTATTATGAAGGGCAATTAGTGACGTTGGTTGATATGACCAAATGCATTCTGCACCCAACTCCCTATTTCTTTTTCACCCATGCCGTGTGATGTATTTCGATTGGCGTGTTGAATGGTTCGTTTAACATCAGAAATTGTTCATGGTTAATTTGTGTAAATTATTTGTTTTACATAGTTCCGTAGAAAAAAGGCCAAAGGTGTGAGATCACACGACCTCGGTGACCTGTTGGCGTTACCACTTTTCGAAATAGTGCGCTCAAAAAATTATCGTTGCAAAGAATCAATTGTTTTATGTATCGTATGAAGTTGCGCTATCTCGTTGAAAGAAAACATTGTTTACACAAACATTTATTAATTCAAGCCAAAAATATTCTGTTAGTATCTCTCTCCATACCGCTCTGAGTTATCCACTGGCCAATAATCTTCAAAAAAGTAAGGCTGACCATATACCATACCACTTCAGATTTTCGTCAATTCAAATATTTATTACAGTTATGTTTGTTTACCAAACCGTTGAAGCAGAAATACACTTCATCGAAAAAGATTATTTTTCCCAAAACGTAGATTGATTGTAAGCCCTCGGATAAAGATCGTTCTCTACGTAGGCCGAGTTGAAAGAACAACATAAAATAAGACGCAGACAAAGTAGATTATGAAAAGACCGGAAAAGGAAAACAAGGAATTGGATAGAAGCTGGAATAAAGAGTATCGAAAAAGGAAATATGAACATGAACACTAGACAGTATTATCAAAAAATAAACGAGCGCAACAAACTTTACAAACATGAATTTAGTGGTTTAAGAAATCCAGTAATGTGATTGAAAATGAAGAAGAGTGCAATGAGATATGAGAGAAATATTTCAAGGATTTACTTAAAGAATATCGGTAAAATAAAGCAACAGCTGAAGAAGATAATATCATAAGAAGAAGAATTATATAAGAAGAGACGAGCGAGTTTATAAAATTTAAAGGGGTATTATATTGCTGAGCAAGGTATACAAAATTCTGTCCTCAGTAATGCGAAAGAGGAAAATCAACAAATGATGCTATAGACAACTTAAAACAAATAATGGAAAAGGTTAATTATTACAAAATGGTATTATGAAATAGATGAATAATGGAAATAAAAATTACATAAAATAATTGTTTATTTTTATTGTAATAAAATACAATTACTAATCCGCTAATTTGAATTTTTAAATTTAATTAGCTAAAACATGTAAATTCCTGGACTGTTAATTTAACGAAGATATCATAGATAACGATATATTTAATGAATAACAACATCCAGTGAGTTTTGGTAATTGTAAATTTTCTTGTAATATTATTATTATTTTATGTTGCATGTATAATTAGAAATATTACATCAGTTTAACGTCAATCAGTGATTAATTATTGCAAAATTCTTTGTCTGGGATAGTATCATTATTAACACTCCCTAAAACTCGTTATACAATATAAAATTTTAATGAATGAGAAAGCACTATCTTTAATTAAGAGAAATAATGAATTAGAAGTATCATTAATAAACTTATTTTTTTGATCTAAGAAAATCAAAATATAATAAGTTTATTATGCTTTGAATGTTAATGTTATTATAAATTAATAAACAAGATTTTCGCATTGAGTAAATTGACCAAAAATGATTTTTTGTTTAGTATTTTTTGAAAATAACCTAACGAAGAAGTTTATATACATATTTTATTTTTTTTAATTTTGCATCATCGATAAATTTTGTATATGTGACTTTCTAGCTTTATTTTGATTTAACTGGTAATGAATTATTTATTATCGTTCCTCCATCGTCCAGTATGTCAAGAAACGTACACGAAATAGCAAAATATTTAAAAATTTCGTGTTTTACCATAAAATAATCATTAACTGTCAAGTCAAACTATGCTGAAATAAATTAATCTAAATTAAAATTAATAAAACTTTAAATGTCAAGGTATTATAAACTATTCATAAAATTAAAATCGATATATATACATACATATATATATATATATATACGTATATATAATGTCAATAATTATATATAAACATATAATTAGGTCTTTCACGATGGGAAATTTAATGAATTATTTTCTGCTATTCCATCGATAATTATATACACAGACATTAATTAAAAATTTCTGCGTTGGAAAAGGACTCGAACCTCTATCTGCCGCAATTAAGCCCCCAGGCAACTTCGAGTTCTTTAGCACGCCATATCTCGCATTATGGAACAGATTAACGATGGAATAGCAGAAAATAGTATAATTTTCATTAAATTTCCCATCGTGGAAAACTTAACGATATGTTTACATATATTAGGTGTGCAACTAAGTTCTCGCTGTTTTTTAAGAGATGGCTCCAGTAGTAAGTACTGGTCGATTGTGACATAAACAAAGCGTCAGGAACCAAGCTTAGACATATGGTAAACAAACCGCTTTGACACATTAGTGATTTTGTTTTTGCGTCATATACTTTTGGTTCTGTGAAAATGTCTGATTTTGTGCCAAATAATCGTCGTTTGCGGGAAGTGTTGCTTTTCTTCTTTTGTTCGAAGAAAACTGCGGCTGAAACGCATCGAGAACTCCAAAAAGTTTACGGAGGTGCTGCTCTAAGTGAAACAACGTGCCGTGATTGGTTCCGTCGCTTCAAAGACGGTGACTTCGATGTTGGCGACCGTTCGCGTGAAGGAAGACCAAAAACCTTCGAAGACGCTAAATTAGAGGCATTGCTCGATGAGGATCCGTACCAAGCGCAAAAAGAGCTTGCTTCAACATTAGTAGTTACCCGCCAAGCCATTTCCCAGCGATTGCATGCGTTGGGAATGATTCAAAAACAAGGAACTTGGGTTCCTTATGATTTGAAGCCAAGAGACGTTGAGCGTCGTTTTTTCGCCTGTGAACAACTGCTCCAGCGGCAAAAAAAGAAGGGGTTTCTTCATCGCATCGTTATGGGTGATGAAAAATGGATTCATTACAGCAACCCAAAGAGAACAAAATCATGGGCACTGCCCGGTCATGTTTTTACGTCATCGGTTCGGCCGAATATTCACTCTGCGAAGGTTTTGCTGTGTATTTGGTGGGACCAGGGCGGTGTTATTTATTATGAGCTGTTGAAACTGAACGAAACCATCACTGGGGAACGGTATCGAACTCAATTGATGCGATTGAGTCGAGCACTGCGCGAAAAGCGGCCACAATACGATCAGAGGCACCAAAAAGTGATTCTACAACATGACAACGCTCGGCCTCACGTTGCCAAACCCGTTAAAACCTACTTAGAAACGCTCAAATGGGAGGTCCTACCCCACCGGCTATATTCCCCAGATATTGCGCCGTCCGATTATTACTTGTTCCGTTCGATGGCACTTGGTGTGGCTAATCAGCAGTTCCGCTCATATGAAGACATCTCAAAATGGCTTGATTCGTGGATAGCCTCAAAAGACGAACACTGCTATCGTGACGGTATTCGAGCTCTGCCAGAAAGATGGGGAAAAGTTGTCGCTAGCGATGGGAAATATTTTGAATGATTCATTTGTAAACATTTTTTCACAATAACTTTGCATTTTCATCAAAAAACAGCGAGAACTTAGTTGTGCACCTAATAATTATTGACATCATAATAACCTGACTGCGGGTTTTAAATAAATAAAAAAAAAGATCTGTTCCATAATGCGGTTTATGGCGTGTTAAAGGACTCGAAGTTACACTGCCTGGTTGCTTAATTTGTAAAGCAGTCGTCTAGAAAATGGAAGATAGAGGTTTGAGTCCTTCTTCAGCCCAGAAATTTTTAATTAATTTCTGTGTATTTAATTAACGGTGGAATAGCAGAAAATAATATAATTTTCAATACATATACATTATATAACTGAATGGTTTTACTTTTTTAAGATGATGTGAAATTGAAAAATTACAATTATTACTGCTTTTACATAGTATATATGTACGTTGCGTCATGGAAACATTAAATTAAACTCACGATAGATTTTCCATTGCATGTAATTGTAGGTTTTTAGCAAGTGAAATTGAAAGTTTTAATTTTTTTGTATAATTTTCACTATTGCACGTATATACGTTGTAGTAATTTTTTGAAAAAATTATATAACAGGGGATGTGAATGGTTTTACTTTATTTATAGTTTGATTTTTCAATTTTGATTATGTTGTTAATTTTTAATATTAATTCAAAAAAAATTACAATTAAAATTTTACTGTTACAAAACATATTTTACTACGTGTAGTATATATGTATTCGCTAGTTTCGCGTTTATGCTGGAAAGTTGTTTTCGTAGTCTTAGTTTGTAAATAATTATTTATCGACTTTCAACAAACATTAGTTAACATTTTTAACATTGCAGACACAAACAGTACCTATTCATTATAATTAGTACCATTTTGTTAGATTGCAAAAATATTTTGTCGTGGTACTAATACAAATTTATTGGGCCGTCTGTGTGAAAAGGTTGAGAAATACAAATAAAATTGTAGTTGTTTATTTTAAGAATAGTGTTCTTTTACTTCTTTGCAAATAACATTAAATCGATGTCATAATCTTCAATAGCTATCTTTGTGCAAATTTGCATTGTCTTGCAACAAATCAAAGTGAGCAATGACTTTTTCTGGATTAAATAAGGATGCTTTTCATTAATTTTATGTTTTAATGTGTCTAAAAGACTCGGGTAATATGCGCTTGTCTATTTGGCTCTTTGGAAGATAATTAACAAGAATAATACCTTCTGCATCACTAAAAATGGAAACTTTCTTACAGATGAAACAGCCATTGCCTTCTTTGTGAGAGGAGAACCACTTTGACACCACTATTTAGATTGCTGTTTTGCTTCTGGCATATAATAATAACAATCATAATCTTTAATGCTCAACAGATAAAAATCAAATTCAGGATAGTGCAGTTAATTTAATAAAAAAAAATAGGAGACTAATTATCAGAAAATGTAAACACTTATAACAAGGTAATGTAAGTCATTTTAAAACTAAATATACAATAAATATTGATTAGTGCTGTATCAGAAAGGAATCCAAGTATAATCCATTGGCATTTCTGCACATATGTACCAGTGGAGTCTTGTAAAAACCATTGGTTCTTGCTCCATGTATTGAAAAAGTTGCCGATGATCTCGTATCAAACCCAGGTACGAGAAAATCAATTTGAGACAATAGCTCAGTGGAATCAATAAAATTATTAATTAATTTAAAAAGAAAACCACTACTAGCTTTCTCTCTGCGTATACAAAGTGATTCGAAATTATGTCTAACAAATAGACCTTAATATGCCGTACCAAAGGCAAGATAATGTCTATTAATCCTATAAGATAAATATTTCATAAATCTTTTCTGAACACGTTCCAGGAGTAACTGCTGGAATACATTTCAGTAGTGTGGTACCCGCATTGGGTACCACACTACTGAAATGTATTCCATTTTGAACCGAACAGTAAAGAATCTTCAAAGTGTGCAGGTTACTACCCTTGCAGGACCGAATAGGGCATCATAGACTTCTTGGAGCTGATGTAGTTTTGTCACTTATATGCTTAGAAAAGTTAATGCGTGAGTCGAACAAAACTCTAAGATCTTTGAAGTTGTATACTCTAGGTATAGTAGAATATAGTCATAGTGAAACGGAGTGTCACTTCTGCTAAAAGAGAGAACAGCACATTTGTTGATGTTTAACTGAATCTGATTATGGGTACTCCATTCGTCAATAATGCACAGATTTGTTTGAAGCTTAGTGCTGTCCTTAGGTGAATTCATACTGCTAAAGATTTTTAGATCGTCGGCTTAAGCTAACACCCTGCAGTCAAGACGTTCCAAAAGATCGTTAACATAGATATTGAACAAAAGGGTTACCAAATAGGAGTCCTGTGGGTCTCATTATAATCAACATAACCGAAATGATTTTGCAGATAGGAAAAAAACAAAAGATGTCAACTTGGAAATTTTATTGACATGATTTATAGTATCGAAAGCTTTGCTGAAGTCCGTGTATTTGACATCAACTTGTAGACATAAATCAAGTCGTTCTCCGATCAATTGAGTAATCTCGACCAGATTGGTGACAGTAGATCTGCTTAATAGATAAGAAGGGCCTAACTCAGCTAAATAATTTGTCATAGAGAACAAATTCGAATGTTTTGGCAAAATTTGACAAGATTGATCGGTCTATAGTTATTGCCGGCTGAACGTTCCCCTTTCTTAAAGACAGGTGTAATCCTGCTTATCTACCAGCCATCCGGGAAAGTTGACCTTTGAACGTATAAATTGAAAATATAACAATGAACCAGTCCCATCTGTTGTGCATACAGTTTACTTCGTTGTTATTTATTTACGTTTTATGGATACTGTTCTTTGTTTTATTATTGGCTTTTCATCTGTTGGGCAGTCAAACCATTATTGTTATTATTGTAGCTAGTTGCGATTTAATAAAAAAGGTTCTAAATAAACTTGAAGACATGTACTTGCACATTATTGTTTAATTAAATATTTCCTTCCATTTCTCGATGTTTCATGGTTTAAGTCGTTTCAAACACGTGCGCCTACTTAATATTTCTATAAAATTACATAGTAATATTAAAGGGATATAGTCAGTCATTTCCTGAATACGTTTTCACTAATAAGTGTAAACAGCTAATCTTATATGTAGTATTGTGCTTTAGTATGTAGTGAAACTATTAGTTGAACACAAAACTAAATTTATTTTTTCCCCGAATTATCGCAGAAATGTTAATTAAATAATGTGTATGTACATATTTTTTTCTTGCGGTGATATTATTCAATTTACATTTGACCAAAAATTACTACAATTTAGTTGTCACTGTATTTTTAAGGAAACACTTTAAATATAATAAGCGGAAGCGGTAAATTGATGTAAGTATTTTGTTTCGTTTAATTTAGAAAGTATTATAGCGGGATAATGGTGGAATACACAATACAATATAGACTAGTCGCCAGTTGGAATTTTTTAACAAAAAGTTTGACTATCACTCGTTAAACATTCTAGATGCTTTCTCTTTGAACAAAATGTAATTAATTACCATACACGTTGCTCTGGATTAACAAGAACTAGTTGAAATTTATAAAAAAAGAACGTTTGTGGTAACAAATATTTATCTATCTAGATATCCGTTGATAATGTTCTAGACGTAACGTGCAAAATGATTCGCTTTTATATTTCAACGGAACGTAGGAAAATGTCGAAAATTATCTACTTTCTAAGTCATTTATGAGTATCACACTTTAATGCGTAGCTACGTATAATAAGTGATTTAGTGAAATAAGCTGTTAGCCGGGAAGATGTTTTGTTCACAGATAATGATTCTGTTCGTTGACCTATTCTTAATATTGTTAGAGAAATTATATAGTTTCGCTTCAAGCCGTACACCGATATTCTCCAAGCGATAAAGCGCATCGCAAGTAACTGTGTACTTTTTATATTATTACCAAATTCCCAAATATTTTCTAATCTAATAATTTCTAATGTATATATTTCATTAAGAGAATTAGTAAAAAGTTTACAAGACAGCAAGTAGATTAGCTGTTGTATACACAACGAACGAAACCACTAAACATTAAAAATACTTTAAAAAAAATTTTTGATGTAACAAGAATAGATGAAGAACATTTTAAAAAATTGATGAAATGCAAAATTTTTAAAATATTAGCAGGAGAAAATAAAATAAGTGATTTAATTATATCGTTTAGTAAGTACGTACAAGGAAAGGAAGCCACAGAATGGGTAGAAAGAGAGATTAAGTTAAGGTGAAAAGAATAAGTAGTGAAAGATCTGAAAAGCATGGGAATCAAAAAATGGAAAGGCAGTTTAAATTTAGAAGAAAATATTAAATAGTAAAGAAACAAAAAAAGTCGAGTGGAAGGACATAGTTAAGACTTTGTATAATATTTAGTACATTTAACATTTAATAGTTTGTTACGTGAATGTAGTTTTAAATCCAATTGAATCGTAAATTCTGCATTTAGTAAATATTTGTTACTAATTTAGAGCATCTTGTTTGTATTGGTTATCTATTATTAAGTAAAGGTTATAACTCATTCCTCAGAGAGTGAATTCTATCAGTATAAATGGGGTTTGTCAAAATAAAATACTATTATAAGTACATAAACATATGTGATTTTAATAAACCACTTGATTGTCTCCTTTTTGGAATCCCTCTTCAAGAGATTTTATAAGTGGTCGTTTTATTTATTGATGATTTTCTATATAAGAATTACAATACAGTATTTCAGTATCAAAATCTTTATTTCAATGTTATATCGTTGTCTTTTATTTTCATTATACGTGGATGTGGGATGTGAGAATAATATGCTCTAGAAATACTCTAAATAAGCAATGCTTTCATTTTAGGTCGATGGATTCAAGCCCTCGAAATAACTATGTACAGCAGTAATTACCTCGACACGAAAGAAAATCTGTCCGTCAAACGATTTCTTAAAAGTCTCGGAAACAAGGTGAACGAAGCAAATTCAAATACCAATCCATGAATTTTGGTCAAGATAATCGCAGACTTGTGGACACGTGTGTAATCCTGATGAAAAAGTATTTTCTTCTTTCAGAAATGAGACTGTTTCTTTTTGATTTTGTCGCACAATTTTATTCCACACTTCTACTCGACGTTACCCAACATGACACGGTGGACCTTTTTAAACAGGCGTAGTAGCCGTTTGTGGACGTCCGATGGGAAGTTTTTTTTATAACTTTGTGCGCACATGTCCACGTTTAAATTCGGAAACCCAGTTTTTAACAATGACGTCTCAGTCTGATTTTTTTCCCTATTTATTCGTGGAATATTTGGTAAAGTAATCAAGATAAGAGCGTCTGCATATGCAGTAAATGAGAGTCACATGCATAATATGTATTTGAAAAAAAGATTGAGTATGAATGCATAATAAATGTTACCATAAATAAATAAATGTTACATAACTTGCTAAAAGATGGCAATCTACGAAACAATTATTTCACAAATATTTTATCAAAATGTATATCTATATTGTGATGTGATAAACATAGAAGACATATTAATTATTTAATCACTAAAAAGTAACAAACATTTATAGAAATTTTAAATGAACCTCGTATATGAATAGTGAATATCAGAATAAAATTCTATATTGAATGTGAATCATGTATCACGCTAAGAATTAATATAAGTCTAAATACTTATTAAACGCAATAACAATTTTATTTGATAATATTCGCCCAGATATATGTATATTTGAAATTTCTTAAATTCAAACCACATGTAAGTTAAGGATATATTTTGTAAATATTTGTAATTGTTATTGAAGTAACTTATTGTCTGCTTATGTTTAGTCACAGATAGAACCCATGAACCTAAAAAAATACGTATTTAGAATCAATTCATAAGTACCATAATAGAATGTTATTGTCAATAAGTAAAAGGTTAACGTAAAATCTATCGACTGATTCGAATAAAGTATATTTGTGTACAGAAATTCAAATGGAAGTTTTAAAAGTATTTAAGGACACTATTGTTATTAAATAAATTAAGTAAATCAAGTTAATAAAAATTACAATTCAAATCAAACAATGCACAATACAAATAGAATATCAATTAACATATTTATTTTAGAAGATTTTTCAAAACTAACATTTTCCATAAGAATAGAAGTCCTAATAAATAATGAAATTTAAAAGGGGTATAATAGAGTATAATGCTTTAATATAAGATATTCTAAGAATTTAAATTTAATTTGACAAGTTAAATTAAATTTTTAGGTACTTTATTTCAGTGATTTAAAACATAAAATTTAGGTACCTGATTAATTAAAATTCAAATAATCTGAATATCATATTTCATTTTATATATAAAAAGGAATTCAAATTCATTATTTTAATTTGGGACTTCCCGAATTATGTTTTTTTAAATGTATTCAAGAAATTTATTTACATTTCGTTTTTCTTTTGTCGATACGTATATGTATAAGAAAGATATCGAAAATTAGCATCAATCCGAAATACGAGGGTAGCTTGACAAGTAGTGAGAGTGGAAAAGAAAAACGAATTTTTTAAATACAAAATAAGTTTTATTTTTCAATATATTCTCCTAAAAGAGCAATACATTTATTCCAACGGTGCTCCAATGCCCTTATGCCATATCTAAAACGCGATTCCGGAAGGCTTGCAAAATACTCACTTACGAATATGATAAGCTCGTCGTTAGACAAAAATTTCTTTCCACCTAGTGCTGTTTTCAATTTTGGAAAAAGGTGGAAGTTGGAAGGGGGCTAGATCCGGCGAATAAGGCGCATACGGTACTAATTGGAAATGCAACTCGTGGATTTTAGACATCGCAACTGTGCTGGTATGCGATTGTCTTGGTGAAATAGAATCTTTTTCTTTGCCACTCCTGGCCGTTTAGCACGAATCTCAACATTTAATTTTTGTAGAAGTTCTGCATAATATTGTCCGTTTGTTGTGGCACCTTTCTGAAGGTAATCAATGAGCAATCACCTTGTTTGCCGATAAAGTGGTTTTCGTTTTCTTTGGAGGTACAGAAACACATTCTAACCATTGTTTTGATAGTTGTTTAGTTTCGGGTGTATTGTAGTGTATCCAAGTTTCATCGCAAGTAACAAATCGCGTACAAAAATCAACCGGAAAATGCACAAACGGGTGAACTTTTGATCAGTCGGAAGCAATCGCGGCACCCATCTTGCCGAAAGCTTGGAAAGGCCCAATTCTTTCGTTAAAATGTGGTGTATGCGTTCTGTTGAAATGTTTACCATGTCTGCTATCTCTCTCACTTTGAGTCGTCGATCTTGCGTAATAATATTATGGATGTTTATAATCATTTCCTTAGAAGTCACGATTTTGGGTACTCCGGAGCGCGCTTCATCTACACAACTTGTTCTACCACGTTTATATTCATTTACCCATCTACTTATTGTGACGAATGATGGAGCAGATTCACCTAATGTTTCCCGTAACTCATTTTTTATTTCGGTAGCTTTCATACCCTTAATTACGAAGTACTTAATCACCGTACGATACTCTGCTTTTTCCATTTTAACAAAACGACGTGTTGCTTCTTTTTCAATCAGCTGTCAAAAATAAACTAATCAACCGATTTATCTAAATATCGGAATGTAAACATATAAATAGGCAACCTAAATTACAGTGCATTTGTTTTACCAATTAATGCGCCACCTGTGTGTCATTCTCACTACTTGTCAAACTATCCTCGTAAGTCAAATCGAATACTGCTTTGAATTCGGTTAGTGTTACGTCTATCAACAGAAAGTACTCTATATCTACTAACAACTCAGTGTTTTCCTTTGCTTACAAAATTACACGAGACTTTTACTTTTGGGGTACTGTCAAACACATACCAATTGACAAGTTGACAGGCATTAGGTTAAACATGATGGTACACCGTATATTTAACCTAATAAAGAATGGTTCTACAAAATAGTAAAGAAGATTCCGTACCATTTCTGTGTTATGCCACGTAGTTATTGAACTATCCTCCAATTTCGAATGCACAACATGATATATTGATAACACAGTAGAGATTATTATATTTGGATAATTATTTGGTAACATATCAGTACATGAATAATCAACAAATGGTCTAATTTTTATATTAGGTGCGCAACTAAGTCCTCGCTGTTTTTATTTTGATGAAAATGCAACTTTATTGTGAAAAAATATTTACAAATGAATCAAAATATTGCCCATCGCTAGCGACAACTTTTTCTCATCTTTCTGACAGAGCTCGAATACCGTCACGGTAGAAGTGTTCGTCTTTTGAGGCTATCCACGAATCAAGCCATTTTGAGATGTCTTCATATGAGCGGAACTGCTGATTAGCCAGACCATGTGCCATCGAACGGAATAATAATAATAAACAGACGGCGCAATATCTGGGGAATATGGCGGGTGGGATAGAACCTCCCATTTGAGCGTTTCTAAGTGGATTTCAACGGGTTTGGCAACGTGACGCCGAGCGTTGTCATGCTGTAGAATCACTTTTTCGTGCCTCTGCTCGTATTGTGTCCGCTTTTCGCGCAGTGCTCGACTCAATCGCATCAATTGAGTTCGATACCGTTTCCCAGTGATGGTTTCGTTCGGTTTCAACAGCTCATAATAAACAACACCGCCCTTGTCCCACCAAATACACAGCAAAACCTTCGCAGCGTGAATATTCGGCCGAACCGACGACGTAGATGCATGACCGGGCAGTCCCCATGATTTTGTTCTCTTTGGGTTGCTGTAATGAATCCATTTTTCATCACCCGTAACGATGCGATGAAGAAAACCCTTCCTTTTTTGCCGCTGGAGCAGTTGTTCATAGGCGAAAAAACGACTCTCAACGTCTCTTGGCTTCAAATCATAAGGAACCCAAGTCCCTTGTTTTTGAATCATTCCCAACGCATACTATAGCTGGGAAATGGCTTGGCGGATAACTCCTAATGCTGAAGCAAGCTCTTTTTGCATTTGGCACGGATCCTCATCGAGCAGTGCCTTCAATTCAGCGTCTTCGAAGGTTTTTGGTCTTCCTTCACGCGAACGGTCGTCAACATCGAAATCACCGTCTTTGAAGCGATGGAACCAGTCACGGTACGTTGTTTCACTTAGAGTAGTATCTCCGTAAACTTTTTGGAGTTCTCGATGCGCTTCAGCCGTCGTTTTCTTCGAATAAAAGAAGAAAATCAGCACTTCCCGCAAGTGACGATTATTTGGCACAAAATCAGACATTTTCACACAACCAAAAGTATATGACGCAAAAACAAAATCACTAATGTTTCAATACGGTTTGTTTACCATATGTCTAAGCTCAGTTCATGACGTTTTGGTTATGTCACAATCGACCAGCACTTACTACTGGAGCCATCCCTTCAAAAACAGCGAGAACTTAGTTGCACACCTAATATATAAGGAGTTTTTTTATTATGTTGGCCTTTATTGGCTATTTAGAAACTCATTGTCACGTGGTAACATGGATTTTAATAAATGTCCAATATATTCTTGTGATATCTTCTATCTCTCCAAAAAACGAAAAAGTCTGAGGAGTCGAATCTGGCGAATAGCTGGGTGAGGAAACAGTTGAAATTAGTTGAGGTGAGTTTATGAATTGCAGGTGTACGTAATTATACCGCTTTACGATGTTAAACTGAAAAATATTAATATTAACCGCTTAAACCCGTGATCTGATTATCTCCGGGAATGTGCCATCACAATCAGACCACGGGGATGATGAATTCGAGTCCTTCTAATGTGACATAAATCGCATTATGGAAAGTTATTAAATGGAAACCCGCTGTAGATTATTGATTGCATATAATTATGAGCTTTTACGACGCCAAATTGAACAATTCTAATTTTAATCCCTTTTTACATCGTATATGTACAATGCAGACATTTTTTAAAACAGTTTTGCCCTTTGCGCGGTTCCGAACCCGAGATCTTTCTCTCCGTGAATGTGGCATCACCAGTAAACCACGGAGGCAGCGAATTCAAGTCCTTCAGTCCTTCTTAGTTTGGCATCGTAAAAGCGCATAGTTATATGCAATCAATAACCTACTATAGGTTTTCATTTAATAACTGTTTCCACAATACAATTTATGGCACATTAGAAAGACTAGAATTCACTGTCTTTGTGGTCTAATGGTGATGGCACGGATGCTTGCAGGTTCGAATCTCCCGCGGAGAATAGAAATTCTTTAAAATTTTCTACAATATGTAAACGATGTAAAAAGCGGCTAAAATAATAATTTTTATAGTACATTAATATTTGCCATTGAAAATGTATATTATCCTGACGAAGAAGTACTCGTTTCTTCATGCATTGTTTCGTGCAGTTGATCTAGAAGCGAACAGTAACAGGCGAATACTAATTTGTCTGTTACTGTTTTTCCTTATTAAAGATAATCGATAAGAAGAACCCCACTGCAATTCCAAAAACAATAGCCATAACCTTTCTGGAGGAGTGTTTACTTCGATACACTTGTAGCAGTCGGTTCATTGTTTTCATTATTGCTTCATTTCGGGTGTATAATGGTGTATCTAGGTTTCATGAACCGTTATTATTTAGAATCAGAAATCTTTTGGATCATGTCATAATTTGCCTAAATTAAAGTATAATATGAAATGCCTTCTTATCGCGCTTGTTATCCACAGTAAAAAAATGCGGCATCCATTTTGCACACGATCTCTTTACGCTCAATTCATTATGCAAAATCGGAATTACCGATCCATGTACCTATAGAGCCTTTGTTACTGCACGTAATTTTATTCGACGGTCATTTAGCAACACATGTACTTTTTTAGTCATTTAGTATATACATACGTCTTTTCAATGTATACTCTGATGCTCATCCGGCCACATTTGAATTCGGATGTCCACCGTTTTATGATTGCAATCGATGTAGAATAGTCTCCGTAAACGCATTCCAGCTTTGGTTTTACTATTTATTTTAGACTTAAAAATTAAAAAAATAATATCTTAATTACTCAACTTTTTCAAACCAAGTTTAAAAAAGTTCATTTTCTATTTAAATAACAAGCATCTTTGCTTTCCAAATGAACGTAAATTTTAATTGTTATGATTTGAAGGATTATCAAACTGAAGAATAAACAAGATTTTTATTAGTAATGTCCCCTTTCGTTCGATACTGTGGTAAGAACAACACGCCTGCGTGCGCGATGACACTACATACACAACATGACAAATGCACAAACATGTATGCATATGTATACATTCGTACTCATTTTCGCACGTATACATATGCGTATGCGACATATAATTTAATTTTACAATTTTATATATACTTGAAGGTAATTTTGATGTAGCCTGTGGTTGATTAACTACTATTTCAACAACTAAGTTGTCATCATCAGCAGATAATTAAACAGTGTCGGACCTGGAAAACTACGGCAAATACCCGCACGAAAACAAATTCCGCACACGATCTGTACCGTTGAAAGCCACAGTGTGCGTTTTGGCTTTCAACGGTACATATCATTATCAGCAGATAATTAAACAGTGTCGCACCTGGAAAACTATGGCAAAATACCCGCAGGAAAACAAATTCCGCACACGATCTGTACCGTTGAAAGCCACATTCTGCGTTTTGGCTTTTAACGGTACAGACCATGTGCGGAATTTGTTTTCGTACGGGTATTTTACCGTAGTTTTCCAGGTGCGACACTGTTTAGTTTTCTGCTGATGATGACAACTTTTATTAATGTGGAAAGAGGTTATATATCAACCTTTAGTGATAATATATACTTAAAATTTATTAGTATTATCCTAATACTCGCCATTTTTATACATTTAAAATAAAATCTAAAATAACTTGAGAAGGATTTTGAAAATTTTTTCAAAAATAAGAATATTGAAAAATATAATATACATCACAAAATTTTCAGCATTCATTTTTTATGGCCCGAAAAACGAAATAAATTTTTAAAAATATCTAATTTTCCATATAATTGCCTTCATTATACAATTTTGCCAAACCTTGTTCTGAACCAAATCTTTTTAGGAGTGCTTCTAGCTATGTTAATCACTTTTCTTTATATGAAGTCGCTATCAAAAATATTTGCATTATTACGCTTCGCTTATATAATAATTTCTTTATCATACTTTTAAATTATTTTATTTAATTTAAATACGATTTTTTGCATGAATAGAATTTCCTGAAATATTCTCCTTAATATTCCACGTTCAGTTCTATTTCATCTAATTCCAAATTAAAATTAGAAATTCAAACTTTAATTGGTTTCACACCGAACACATATACAATTGAATAAAATTTTTACATACTATAAAATAATTATTGTTCATTTTCATGAAAAAGAAAAAAACGAAATTGCTTCCTGAACAACCCAATTTATGGCGAGAACAGAAAAAAAATGATCTGAAATCTGGTAAATTTGTCGAAGCAAAAACACAGCAAAGCACATTGAGTGTTGTTGAGTGATGTTGACACATTATAGAATTAAAGTTCCTGCTACTTCGAAGGAAGTGTAAATACCAGAAACAACAGTTTTAAAAATTTTACATATTTTTAGAATAAACAAAATTTTAGCAAGATGAATTTCCAGGCTCCTCATGCCAAAACAGAAACTTGTCATGAAGGGTCTCCACCATCAAGAAAATGCAAAACTGCAATATTCTGTAGAAAAACTGACGAAAATGGATTTCTGAGACTGATAAGGGATTCCACTGGTACAGAATATGAAGAAGATCACTACATTAAATATCTTAAAACTAACATCTGAGCAAATAAAATCAAAAAATTTTGTTGCAAAAACCATCATTAGAGGCTTAAGCTAAGGTTTTACAAGCGTACAAAGGACGGGGTTTCGAGATATTGAGAAGAAACACGTTGAAATAAATGTATACATATATGTTAAAGGAGCATTCGATGATTGAGAACATATTCCTTGAATTTTTAAGTAGTACGTCTTATAAGTACAAGTACAGTATCAAATTATTTTTTTTCTTTATAATAGAGTATCTGTTAGTGACGAATGTGACAATTTTCAGACGTATTGAATGCGCAGTTTGTTTTCGACATATCAATTAGTAAGACACATTGGTAAGTTGGGCGATTTTTTAATTTATGAAATGACTGAACATCGAATTTTTCATTAAATTTTTTGTTAAAACTAAAATTAAATAAAACTCAGCGAATGCAAAATGTCGAAAAATTTAAAAAAATTAAATATCTATAGAAGAATTCCAAGTCTTTTGATAATTTGAAACCAATGTAGATAGTGGCAAACAATACTAACAACAATACAAAGGACAGCTGTAGGTGTCGCAAATTTTCATAGATTTATATCTAAGTTTCATTATATGCGGGAACTCTCTTCCACCAATCGCGAATAAATTACTGCCAAAAGTTTCTACACGAGATGATTTAGAATGATATTCTTGACAAATCCTTCTTTTCGGATAAATTAAAGGTGTCACTTATCAGGGTATATTAATAAACAAATAATGTGAATTTCTAATGAAAATCTATGTAAATTTATTGAAATTCTAACCTTCGAATCCCTTTTACTGCTGAACTTCATATAACTCACAAGACATAATTTTCACTAGTAATTTTAGTGCGAAAAGAGTTAAATTTGTGTTGAGATTATTGAACTTTTAACAAAAACGACCTTGCAAAGAAATTACCGTCAAATTGCTACACGAAGTTACTGTCCAAAGATAATTGTTTTAGCCCAACTTAGCATGTAGCGAAATATGAGTATACGCTCATGTTTCGTTACATATAGCCATACGGTTATGGTATCGAAGCTAAGGATCATTTGTCACAATGGGAGCTTGCTGGGGGTCAAGATTAAAAAGGGCACGTCGATGTCGATCACATGTCAAGGTTTTCCACATGGCGTTCTTCCATTAAGATGGTGTAGTTTGCTTTAACAAATTCTTACCGCTAACTCATACAGTGAATAAGGGGTATTATCTACAACTTTTATACCGAAATTGTGTAAAAGCAACACTTAGAAATTCCATTACGATAATACACCTGTCCACACTTTAATACTTGTACATAATATTTGTTATAAAACGTTGCAGTAATGCTTGAGTAACCGTATTTGCGAGAAATGGCTCCCTGTAGCTTTTTTTTTCCAAGGAGACAGGGAATGCTTAAAGGACAATGTTTTATGACTATAGAAGAAATAAAAGAAAAATGCCAAAGGAGCTTACAGATACACCAAAAAGTGATTTCCAGAAGTGTGAGGATGTGGTTTACTACATTCTACTCGGATATTCTCCGGACAGGAACTTACGTGACTTAAAACGCGCGATGGTTGTGAGATCATTGCCGGTGGAACGAGCCGGCTTTAGACTCAATCACAGCTGTGTCGACCAAGTATTAGTACTGATCACTTACATCAAAGGAGGATACGATAGATGACTAAAAACTGGAGCAACGTTTGTAGATCTCAAAGCTGCATATGATACAGTGTGGAGAGAGGGCATGGTGTATAAATTTTTGAAAGTTATAGGACGCAGACAGCTAACTCAACTAGTCGATAATAAATAAAGCCATTGAATAGTGAATTTCCACAGGGCTCCGTATTGGCGCCCTATATTTCTAATGTACACAGTCTGTCTCAGAGTAAACGGATCTTTTTTAAAATAAAAACGACAGCTTATCATTTTGGTAAAATTCATTTATTTTACGCAAAGTAGACGCCTTCGGCTTCAATACAACGTTTTGTAGGGCCGATCAACATGTCGAATGGATCTTTAAGTTCATCTTTAGAGATGTCCTTCAAGATCACTGTCGACGTCTTTTTAATGGCTTCGACGTCTGCATAACGCTGTCCTTCCATCAGCAAATGTAGTTTGGAGAATAGATAGAACTCACAAAGGGCCAAATTCGGTGAATACGGTGAATGGGTGATGGTTATTTAGGTCTTTCTTCGCTTGGATGCTTCCATTCAGAGCTTTGACGCTTGGTCTTTGGATCATATTTAAAACACCATGTGTCATCGCCAGTTGCCATAGAGTACTTAAAGTTTTCGTTCTTTTTTGAGTCATTAATCAAGTCTGTACAATGTTGAATTCGGAGAAATGTTTGATCATCAATTAACTTGTGTGGCACAAACTTTACACAAATCTTTCTCAGTCAAAATGCGATGAATCGAGTCTTTGCAAATATTTAATTTCATTCCCACGTATCGCAATGATGTTTTCGGCTCACTTCTGATAAATTCACGCACAAGTTCGATGTTACTTTCCGTAACCACAGATTTTTTTACACCAGAATGTTCGTCGCCATTTATATCCGTACGACCGTCTTTAAATCGTTTATACCACTTATAAACATTCGTACGTGATAAACACGTATCATCACTATACACTTGTTTCATCAAATTAAACATTTCAGTAAACGATTTACCGAGTTTAAAACAGTACTTGATATTTGCTCTTTATTAAAAATTCATTTTTCGACCAATGCCAAATACGCACTTTTATGCGCAATTTCTCTGCTCTCATGATATTTTGATATAACATTGGTAAAAGATCTATCATACCGACGTATATTTTTTTTAATAGATGGCGCCACTAAGAATTACTATTTTAAAAAAGTTCCGTTTTCTCTGCGAGACACTCTCGTAAAGAAGCAGGAAGGAATAGTTTCCTTTTCAAACTTATCGGGACATTGTGGGAAGTACGGGCAGCTACTCTGCGGACCTCGGCATTTAGTCATGTAAAATACTGCTCGTTCAGCTGACGAAACAGCTCATTTACGAATAGAGTAGATTGTGTTCCCAAACTGACTATTATTATTTCCGAGAATATGATAAGATCACCAAAAACTCTGTTCTACCAATACATTTGATCGCCTTAAATCAGGAAGAGTTCCTTTAAAAATCGCGCAACAGCTCTCAGAAGAAGGCTTTGGTGCGGCGAGCTCATAGATGGCTGAATGTAACTGCGTTTCGAAGGAATGGCAACCCTTATTGAACATCAAAAGGCCTCCGCACGGATTTGATCTACCGCGCCAGAGCTGGGTATTTTTCAATAGATTGAGAACGGGTGATAGTATATGCGATTACATGCTGTACAAGAGGGACATGCGAGTCCTAGATCCCACTGCGTTGCGGAGAGCCAAACAATTAAACACATATTATATGAATGTGATCGTCGTGTATTCCCTGGTATACAAGAAGATTTCGTAAAAGCAAGCCACAACACCTGAAGCCGTTCCGTGGCTCCAAAATCTTTGGTTTGAAGCTGTGATTTGCATAAAAGCTGTCTTGTTATGTACTTTGCAATAAGCAAAATTAAAAAAAAACTTGAAGAAGACTACTAATATTGTTGACTAAATAAATTTTTAAATAAATGAAAATTTCGGAAATTTTCTGATACTTCCTATTTAAAAAATACATTTTTAAAATTGCTACCTTCTTCCATATCCAGATATGTAGATTTACATGAAAATTTCCTCTAGCATTTTGAAACAATTTTAAAAGATCTCGGTTAGAGACAATTTAGTAGAGACAATTTTCACTGTGTTAAATATCGTATCTACGAATGTAACTAAAAGATGTGTAGTTTATGAGCATAGTGCATAATAATACTTTCTGCGTTGAAAATTAAACAATATTTGTTTATAAAATTACGTAGGTTTTTACTTCTAGTGTTAGTGAATATTCACACTGCTGTTGGATAGTGTTTTATGATAAGAGTATCCCCTATATAAAGGTGAGTTACGCACGAGGTCAGTTAAACAATTTGTCCAATCTAGCTGCTAGCCGTTGAATGAAGAATCTGTTCTAATAATTTTGGAGCGTCAATTACATTATTGAGTATATTACACAAAAGCCTCATAGAGGTCTGATTTCGACGTAACAAAGAATTCACACCAAACAAATTTAATAGTTCCTTATATTTGAAGTCTCGAGCAGACTACGTATCGCTGTACTCGAAATTGAGATACTTTAGAAATCTTCTCTGGATTAACTCCAGGGTACGTATTTGATATACAAAAGACTGAACGAGGAAAGCACACTCAAGTTCAGAGGGCACATAAGAAATATATCCGGAACGTATAGCATTCAGAGAATCAAAGTTACCCGTACTTGTAATTATAAAACTCGAAGTTTTTAGACTGGAGTGTTTTCGATATGAGTAGAAAAGGTAATTTAGAATCGAAGATAACGCCAAGATAAACCACGTCTTCACGACGTGGTAAAAGGAAGAAATTTAGATAGTAAGGATGAACTATGGTACACAATTTCCTAGAGAATGTAGTATATTTCTAAATACTACATTTAGAAATACTCATATTCAGTTTATTTTTACCACGCTAATTACGTAAAATGCGATCTCGTAGGAATTGACAATCGCCACCGGTATAAAAACCGGTATAAACAACGTTCAAACGGTCAAATTAGTAATAGTTGAGGAACCAACAATATGGCGAGACCCACAAGAAGATTACAAATTTGTCTATTTTTAGAATAATATAATAAACTAGCTGTACCCTGTGCGCGTTGCTACGCCACCAACTAAAATAAATTTGAAGGAAAGAAGATTTTTCGACGAGTGAGCAGGCTACATAGAGCTGCCCATGTGAGAAACATGGATTGTCCAAATTTAATCCACACGCTTGCAACGATAGTCCTTGTGCTTTGTTGATAGTCTGCGAAAGCGAGTCGTACCGGGAACTGCAAACGTTTGAATTCGAATGGCATATCTGTCGGATCATAGGGATACGTGGCAATAGTACGTCTTCACCTTTGAATTTTCCAGTCAAAATTGTTGCCTCGATAACATTGTTCATCATTTTCTTGACTGAGAGTCTGGTTTCGTTGCAAAGTCGTGGTGGATTTATGTTTCGAAGAAGAATAATGGGTACGCCAATTTTCAATTTAAGAACGTACGGTGGCATGCCTGGTAAATCAAGCGAATTCAAGAATTCAGTTGGATAGTTGACAACTTCGTCTTGATTCACCACAGTATCGACGGACTTATATGTTGTCGTTTCGCCGGGTATTCCATTCTGAATGGTGAAGTTGATGATATTGACATCGATGTTTTTGGCCTCTAATATAGCACGCGTACTGAGCCACTGATGATTTTTGTAGTTCTGTGCAATGTTTGGGAAAACTTTTTGCATCAATTCGTCTATGCTTTTTGTCATCTTATAGAAGTTTGCTGGCAAAGTGATACATTGCGTAGATTCATCAATTTGCATTTGCCCATTTCCAATATCCATTAATTGTTTTGCGAAATTTCCAGCCGATGCATCCTGTTGTAGTTGTACACGCATGTTGGTTTTCAAAGTCAATTTCTGTAAATGACGCCATAAAACTGATGATTTGAGACAGGCATTAAGTTCATCAGCCGGTATTGAACTTGGTATAACTAGCGGTGTTTGTCGAAAATCACCAGACAATAAAATGAGTGCGCCACCGAAGGTCCGTGCGTTTCCTCTCAAATCTCGCAGTGTACGATCATGCGCTTCCAATGCTTTCTTGTGAGACCAGACATGAATTTCACAATTTACATAAATTCTTATGTCACCCACAACTCGAAACGTCATTATTCGTTCGCTGTTTTCGTTTCAATTCAAATCAGCGTAAACTGTCACGGCAATATATGAAATTCATTGAAATGGCAATGGCGCCATCTGTTGAAAATTGGTCGTACCATCATAGAAACCTTCGTGGGCTCATGCACAACAACTTTGCTAAAGATCATCACATGATCAAATGCATAGTTTACGATTCTATAAAGGACATACAGACAAACATTCATTTTATATATATATATATATATATATATATATATATATATATAAAGGTAACATTCAACTGTCTTTAATAGTAGAGCATCGATGCCACTGCATTACATTGCGGACTATCTAACTAATTGCACTAATAAAAATATTTTAATTTAATATTAATGAAACGTTTCAAAATTATGTGTAGACATCTCAAATAACCGTAATTCAATTTTTAATACATTATTTTACATAAGCACAATTTTAATGCTATTCTATGCAGCAATAAATTGTTTTTAAAAAGAAACTCTTGGCAACTAACTTTGTGGTTTTTAATTGATTTTATATTATTGTTGTTATCTAATATTTTATTTAGAAAGTTTATGTAAGAATAAACAAAAGTAAATACCGAGAATAGTAATAGAAAAGCAGTACAAAATCTAGGCAGGTATTAACGTTTAAATTTTTCTTTATAAACTGATTACTTATTTGCAAATTTTGGATATTGTTCGATGTTAATTAGAACCTTTTGTTGATTGATCTTATTAAAGGCGATCGACCAGGTGGGTAAAATAAGTAATTAATTTAATTATTGGATGTTGTTAAACGTGAAAAGAAGAAGTTCAACAAAAATCTACTTTCAATCATAAACCGTTAAGCTTATAGTTTACAGTTTATATTTTTGAGACAGTAATCCCGTTAGAATAAGAATTAATGGTTAATTCACGGTTGCTCTTGAAAAAGACTTCACACTCTATTAAATATAACTAACTCACTTTTGTAGCAGCGAAAGATTTACCTTAAAAATCGACTATATAAGAAGATAAAACTCTGTTTCGTGATTAATTTTAAAGCAAATATGAAGACAACTATAATTTTAAATGCGATTATTTTCATACATAATCAAGATTTTTCTAAGAACATATTAACGTTGACACATTGTTTGCGTTTATTTTTGGACTTCCTGTAGGTAAACATTATTATACAAAACAAGTCTAAAGTGAATAAGTTTAGTATGTATGGCCGTTCAAGTGAAGGACACAATATGTTGAATGTATACAATATAATATACACTGCGTGGCAAAAAAAAACGAACAACCTAGTACAAGTACATATTTTTAAAGCAGATTTTGTACAATTGTTACTTGTATTGAGAATAAATAGAATAATATAGATGTTAATTAATTAATAAAATAAATGACTAAATTTTTATTGAAAAATTTGTACCCTTTTTAGAGAAAATTTAATAATAAGTTTGCTACATTTCGTAAGCGAATACATTTTGCTATTCGTCCGGCCCTGCTTCTACTAAAATGTTATATGAACTCTTGTGGAAGCTCTTTCCGAACAACTTGAGAGGCATCATGTTAGAAGTTCATTGGAGGGTTAACAATTATATCCCTTCGACCTACCATATTAGAGATATGTTCTGTGGAAAATAGTCCTTCTTTCTATGCTAATTACACCCCAAACCATCAATCCTCTACTAAGTGCAATCTTACATTTTTTAGAAAAATTAGAAGCTTTCTTCCCTTCGACGTTGGACTCGTCTACGACCATCATTGACCTACAAACGAAGACGACTTTTGTTTGAAAAAATTATATTGTTCCACTCCTCATCTCAATCTGTCCACAAATTAACAGCATTGTATTCTGTATTAGTCTTCGACAACAGGAAATTTACCTAAATGAACGAATATAGTGATATAATAGAACACAATTTTATACTATGACCTACCTCTGCTGAAAAATACATACCTTGAGGTTCTATACCGTTAAGGACAAGTAATCTTGGTCTACTATCTGTCCGTTCGATGGTTCTTCTAGATATACCTTCTTAGGCTAAATCTGTCCAACAACCAATAACTGTAGTAATATTTATCTGTATCCGCCTAGCTATCTCACGAATTACATACCCGCCCCATGTAGTCCAATAACACTTGCAAAATTGCTTAGCTGGCGATAATTTGGCTGTGATCGAACTCTTGGCATTTTATGAAACTATTCTACATTGTTTCTCTTAATTCGTTTCTCGAGGACAGTAAATATTAAAGTAAGAAAAGAAGCCTATTTAAATTACGATCTTATTAGAAAATCAACAGAAGATATATAGCTGATGCGTAGGCTAATTCATTTGGAAAGAAAATCGGAAAACATTTCGTACGTTTTGCAGGATGCCAGAGCAATTAATGACTATTTTCTAGATAGCATTTTCAATGACATGATCTTCACGCTCCTAGATGAGATACATTAGCAATTAATATGATGAAGTTTTCTTCCTTATTTATTGCATATAATAAATTCATTCTTGGTTGTACACATTTCTTCTTTTATTCTGGAAAAATGCTATTAAGCAACCTATGCAGGAGTCTTTAAAACCTTTGGATATCAAGGATTTAGGCTCGAAAAATATTTTTTCAATAATTTCTAAAATTATTCTAATTTAAAATTAATCTTCTAAATTGGCACATCTTACGATTGACACTAAACGTAACCTGCATGACTAACTTGTATTTTCATATTTTGCGTTCGGTTGTGAATTATATGTCTCACACATTCAGATAGTTCAGAATTAATGTCTCAGTTTGATTTTTGGTATTAGGAAAATTTAACTGCGTCTCAGACAAACTATAATATGAAAGGCACACGAATTTTACAATTGATCACCCTGTTTTATAGAATTGTTGTGTACATACGGCTCTAGTATTTGCTGTCCCGAAATGTTTTCCCTATTTATTCGTGGAATACTTCGTAAAGTAGTGAAGGTAAGAGCGTCTGCATATGCACTAAATGAGAGTCACATGCATAATATGTATTTGAAGAAAAGATTGTATTGCATTAAATGTTAACACCAACAATAATAACTTGCCAAAAGATGGCAATCTACGAAACTATTATTTCACAAATATTTTATCAAAATGTATATATTGTAGTGTGATAAAATATAGAAGACATATTAATTATTTAATTACTGAAATGTAATAAACATTTATAGAAATTTTAAATGAACTTATATGAATAGTAAATATCAGAATAAAATTCTATATTGAATGTGTATCACGCTAAGAATTAATTTAAGTCTAATTACTTAATATTAAAAGCAATAACAATTTTATTTAATAATATTCTCACAGATACATATTTGAAATTTCTTAAATTCAAAACACTTAAACCACATATAAGTTAAGGAAATTTTTTTGTAAATATTTGTAATTGTTATTGAAGTAACTTATTGTGTGCTTATGTTTAGTCACAGATAGAACCCATGAACCTAAAAAAAATACGTATTTAGAATCAATTCATAAGTACCATAATAGAATGTTATTGTCAATAAGTAAAAGGTTATCGTAAAATCTATCGACTGATTTGAATAAAGTATATTTGTGTACAGAAATTCAAATGGAAGTTTTAAAAGTATTTAAGGACACTATTGTTATTAAGTAAATTAAGTAAATCAAGTTAATAAAAGTTACAAATCAAATCAAACTAATAGAATATCAATTATATGTATAACATATTTATTTCAGAGCATTTTTCAAAACTAACATTTCCATAAGAATAATAGTCCCATAATAAAATTTAAAAGGGGTATAATAGAGTATAATGCTTTAATATGAGATATTCTAAGAATTTAAATTTAATTTGACAAGTCAAATTAAATTTTTATATATTTTATTTGGGTGATTTAAAACATAAAATTTAGGTACTTGATTAATTAAAATTCAAAGAATCTTAATATCATATTCAATTTTATATATAAGAAGAAATTAAAGTCATTATTTTAATTTCGGCCTTCCGGAATTATAGTTTTGTTTTTTTTAATGTATTCAAGAAATTTATTTACTTTTGTTTTTTCTTTTGTCGATACGTACATATATAAGGGAGATATCGAAAATTAGCATCGATCCGAAATAAGTGCTTGTTAAACTACCATATTGAAAATATAAAGAATGTTAAAGTATAATTTGCCATCAAAAAGTTGAATAACATTGACAAAAGTCAAATATATAAACATACTACTTACCATAAATAAACTATTAAAGTGATAATAAAATCCAACCACGAGAACAACAGAATATATTTAGAACAATTACAGTGTTAAAGAAAAATATATGAACTTTAAAAGACAATGATATGATATACACATAAATCATGTATGAGTAAAATGAGTTATGTTTGTTATATGTTTGGAGACGTTGCAGAAACGGACGAACAAAATGAAAAGAAAATGTTGGACTTTCTGATGTACAAAGCTAAGTTAATTATCTTTTAGTTATAGTAAATTTCTTATTAATATTATATTTATTGTTTGATAAAAATACTAAATTTTATTCATTTCAAAGATATGTACAATTTCAGGATTTCTAAAGGCCTATATTCAGTTCAGTTTAAATATAGTTTTTTATTAACACCATTTGATTGCACAAATACCTGTAATGAGGATACTTTAAAATTAATTAAATAGGAACTCAAATCTAAATACGCAATAAGTATTAATTGTCACTATTTTATGTATAATTTTATCATTTATAAAAAAAAATAAGCTATAAAAATAGAATATTTAAGTAATTATTGAATTTTTTTTTATTTACATAGCTTTTACAAACTTAGTAAACTTAAAAATATAAGCATTTTAAAACATCACTAATTATTTTTCATCATAAGATCCTATCTTTTAAAATATTACTTCATGACATTTGACACAAGGCAACGTGAAGCTTAATTGAATTTCTTTCAATCTTATAAATATTATTTCATAAGAATATATATATATTATATATATATATATATAATATATATATATATATATATATATATGTACATATACATACGTTTGCTACTTGATTTGTTTCTAAAACTAATTCTAATTCAGTCAATCAACTCACATTGTTACAATGAAAAACAATCCTATCGGCATAACTGGAAAACGTGATTAATATCGACTGTATACCCATACATATATAAAATACTCGTACATTTACAATCATTGACCACTGACGTGTTCGGCTTTATAATAAATAATTGTTGTATTGTTCTATAATTTAAAAGTAATTGTTATCTCGCCAGACGACCTCTCTTTTTCTCTTAATTGGATAGTAATAACCGCTTTGTGAGAGTGCATCTAAATATATTTGCATCATTTGTCCTATCCGTTCAAACCGGCATCGCGAGGAGCTTTCGAAAACTTATTTTTAAACGATTTCCTTTAATAGACTGTCGTCTAGGAATTGTCTCGTCTTTTTTTGTTCGTTTTAAATATCATCGAATCAAGTTCATTATCAAGAATATACATTTATATGTAAGTGTGTACACGTTCTTAAAGAAAATCATTATATGCGGGTCATTTGGTTATCGTAGTTATTTTATTATGAAAACAATGCAGCAGTTAGAATTTTATTCTTACAAACTAAAGGCTGCGATAAAACAATATAATTAATATCTGTTTTTATAAAAGAAAGACAAGCATGTAATACCTACAAGAGAATGTAGTTTTTTAATTATCATAGGTCTTTTTAATAAAGTAATACATTTACTGTATTATCTTTTGTAAACTACGCACAAACACATTTACATATTTCTTCTAATAACTTTAAATAAAACGTCTTTTTCAAGGAAATATAAAACCTCTTGTGAAATTTCATGTGGTTCAAGTGCAATGGTTCAGTTTAATTGAAAATATAAATTGCGGTAATATTTTTGAAGAATAATTGTAACCAACACCCGTTTTCCTGATAAATAGAGACAAGACAATATAAAGTAAGTGACTAATTTTGTCAGAAAATACTAAAATGAGATAAAATGTTAAACGATTAAATTAAGGAATATTTTTTATACCTCAGAAGCATTGTTTTTATGAAATTCTTTGAATCTAATTTATAATTTTATACTTCCTTATTTGTGGAAGAATATAGCTAGCATAAATCATTGATATTGATTTTTTAAATTTCATATATATAACAATTATTTAAATTTTTTTAAAATTGGAAACGAAATTAAATTAGTTAAAAAAAGATTTTTCAAATTATATCAGTACCTTAATGAGGCATTATGGGTCTCTAATTCTTGAAAATCAAAGAAAAATTTTTAAATTTTTAATAGGTATTGTTACTTTGAAACGAGGACGTGTTATTCTTCAATTGACTACGTATGTATATATATATATATATATATATATATATATATATTTCTTTTAATTTTCCGAATCCAATTGTACACTTACACACACACACATACACCAGTGCGCGTGTTTGGCTTTTGAATAAAGTAGTTGTAGATTTTTCTGCGTGACTTGTATCGCGGATACTGTGATTAATTTCTGCTGATGATGACATGATTAGTTGTCGAAATACGTATACAGAATACGAACATTGATGCGGTAAAGGGTTTTTGCCTTTTTTGATTAAATTAGCCCAATCTCAGTTATGATTAATATATATTAATTACATATTGTACTCTCCCAGAAAGATAATTGTACATATTTCTTAAATACACACTATTTGTTGTTTTTAGTTTAGTGTCAGTTAGATTAACGGCGCGCTAATTTTATGCTTTATATTTTATAACGAAGTTATGCGTCATAAACAAGACGAAATATATTACAAACAGTCAAAAAATTAGAAAGGAAACATTATAAATGACTTGTTTGTATTTTCAAAGAAAGAAATTGATAGATAAGAAAATTTGGCCTCCACAATAAGCGGTCGGCAGCTTCTTCACCGGCAACGTAAAACCGCCGAAACGGAGGATATAAAAATTACTAACATTGTTTTGCTAAATAAACAAGTTTTTCTCAGAAAGTTGTTACATCTTGAATAGTCATTTAATATAAAGGTATCAGAGCGGACTTTACGAACTCGATTATACGATGCTGGATGAAAATGTCTACCTGCGAAAGAACCTCGGTAACTGGAACAATTATGAAAAAGTATCTACAGTGAGCCAAGTTGTATCAACATTTTACTGTTGGAGAATGGAAAAAAGGTTTTTGTATAAAAATGTAGCAACTACTGTCTTCTTCCAGCCTGGAAGCCCAGAAGAAGATAGTATGGACCACGACCGCGGAAGTCTACGTACCAGATTAATATAGCAACTATTTTAAGAATGTTTTCTTATATTACGTGTTAGTTACTGTTCTTAGTCTATATCAATCATAAGTTATATGTAATCAAGACTCAAACTATCAAATTTGTGGAACAGACCTTTTGTCGAAAATACAATGAACTAGAATGTGTAATATTATGTAATACATAAGTATACGTTTTAGATTTCATATTTTTCGTTAAAACTTTAAAATTGTAAGGTGTGCATTAATTACCAGATACTATACTTTCAAAAAGCTTAATAGAAAGTATATAGGAATATGCAGGCCTGAGAAAAGCAACTTTAATAATGTTATTAATGCTATATCGTACTTTATTTTTGTAGCCGCTAAAACAGTGAAAAGATATTAAAACGTTTTTTCGTAAAATAAGGTAATCTATTATAATCGTTTTAGCTTAGTAACTGATTACTTCATTCCATTAGTTTGTATGTTAACTATAACACACAAAATATGTAGATGTTTTAGTATCTATTTAAACACGTATATTTTGGTCTGGGAATGCATATATGCACTTTATAATTAGACACTCCAGAGGGATTACGTTACCTAAAAATATTCGTTTTCTAAAACAGGGTAGCAACGAACGTGGTTGGTGATATCACACCGTGTTTTATCACGTATGTATAATGAATGATTTCGTATGTAAAACTTACTTTCGTCAGACTATAATTACCCTAATGGCGTATCTTACTGTAGATAATACAAACAAAAAAAGTAATTGTAAATCAATTTTTAGGCGGAGAATGTGAACGTAGGTATACTGGGAATTTAGGGGATTCTCGGAAGTATTGTTTTTTCGTTGTTCATGTGACCATGCCTAGTGGATATGTTATTTTCTTTTGAGATTAATATCAAGAATACAGTTCTGTAAAAGTGAAGCATGCACTTTTGTAGACGTGAAGTTGTTTTACATCGTAAAACATGATTGAATGAATGCCTTTTCTTACGATTAGAATATTAAATATAAGAATATTTTCATGACGGAATAAATTATATAATTCTACTACAGATTTAAACACAATAAGAGAACATCTTGCATAATAATTTTAGAAATTAGTAACGTGTGTTAGAAATAAGAGTTAATTATTAATTCTCTGTTGTTGGAGTAAAATATTTTAACGTATTTATTGTCGGCTGACGTGAATATATAATGTTGTAGAATGCCTTCTAGATATATGTACATATATGGTAAAATAAATAAATTTAATGTTGTTAGATTTATGCATTATTAGATTTTAAAGCATTCTCTACTTTTTATCAGCTCAATATTATCGTATCTGATTAATTACACTGGGAAACAATTTTTAACACAATTCGTTCCAGTTCAATTTTTCAGCTGTTCTAAAGCATGCTGATTTCAAAACAGCAGTTAGTTTTCTTCTATTACGTCATGTCTTTTCTCAGCAACTTATATTAATGCGACCACTTTGTGAGCAGGGTAAGCGGTTCCACCAAGGTTTGAAGATCACGGAGGCACGATGTCAGGGTAGATGGGATGTACATATTATGACCAACTATTGTTGGAGCGTCAAGCGAGATTATCCACAAATTAAACACTCCAAGAAAAGCTATAAGCGAAAATTATTACCTTAATATGTATGTTTGCCGTTTGGTAAAAGAACTTTACCACTTGTATGAACACAATTTAATTTACAGAAAATATATGTACCCTTTGTATGAATAAAATTATTCTCTGTGAACAGTATATTTTAGTAATTTTCAGTAATTTTGCCTCTTTTTTTTCATTGTATGCACATTTTGTATGACTTTTGGAACAAAGAAGCTTAAAAAATTGACGTAACAGATAAAAATTCGGATCGTTTTTTGGATTCAGATGCCAAAAATTAGTCAAAAACAAGTATCAGATCTAAGTCAACGAAATTTGTGTTTCCCAGTGCTATTGTTTTGAAAAAGGTATTTTTCCATAAAAATTGAAGGTATGTATTATTAAATCATTGTTTAAAAAGGATTATTGTAGTGAACTGGGTAATTATAGTTCTACTAGCTTATTATCGGTTTTTGCAAAAATTTATGAACCCATTGTGAATAAAAAATTAGCAAATTATTTACTTAATTTTAATTTATTATGTAAATATCAACATGGTTTCTCTCCAAATAATGGTATTGATACGACATTAAATGATTTTTAATGGCCTCTATACAAATTTAGATAACAGTATCCCCTGCCTTGATATAGTAATTGATCTATCAAAGTCTTTTGATTGCACTAATCATGAAGATTTATTATATAAATCGCCACCTTTTGCTATAAAATGTTTTGCTAAGGTAAGGTTTCAAACTTCTCTGTATCCTACGTATACGTATTTCAATAAGTAAGTTGTCATCATCAACAGACAATTAACCATCAATGGAAATCGATTAAGTCTCAGGCCAAAAGACTGTTTTTATTTAAAAGCAGATAAAGGGAACAAGTTACTAATTTTTGACAAAAGCAATTATACACTGTATTATTTGCCTAAAATACATAAACCAGGTAACTCAATGAGACCAAACGTACAAGAATTAACTCTCCCAATTACTTAATTTCAAAATGGTTTGTGAATGAATACAAAAATTTGAAAGCTTGTCAGTTGCTAATTCAATAGTATTTATTCAAAAAATAGAAGATTGTAAGTTAGAAGACGGTGAAATTTTAGTGTCATTCGACATAACGTTAATGTTTTCTTCCATTATGTTCAACGACGGTAAATTCCTAAAAGAACTCCAAAGAGTAATTCTTATCAATATATAAGAGTGGTCAACGTGATGATTGATCTAAATAATTATAAACCAATTTCCATACTACAATGTCCAAAATATTCGAGGAAGCCATGAAATCGCGCCTGGCATAATTCTTTCGAAGACGACTATTTACTATGTAAAGTTCAACATGAACAATATTGTGTAATAAAATAGATCTACAGTAATAGCCATACAATAAGCAATGAATATAGTTACTGATACCTTAGATAGCAAATAAGATGCCGAACTAGTGTATTGCAATTTATTAAAGGCACTCAAATAAGTCGATCACAACATCATAAAAGAAAATCTGGTGCATTATGAAATTCAGGCTATACCATTATAGCCAATAAAGAGCTATATGGTTGAGAGATGGTAACAATTATAGTGGAATGGAAATGGGTCAGGAGGGGAAATTATTCAGAGAGGATTTCTATTTCTCCATCCTCCTAAACCAATCTTTAAACCACTTCTGCCAAGTTTCACTAGGGAGTAAAGCACGCTCGTTGTCCCAAGCCCGCAGAAGGTTCTCATCGCTGGAAAACCGCCTGCCTTTTAGCATCATTTTCACATGCGGGAGCAGTGCAAAGTCGCAGGGAGCAAGATCTGGACTGTAGGGAGGGTGCTCGAGAAATTTCAATCCTGACGTGGTCAAATATTCGATACAGCCTTTGGCGCGGTGAGCTGGAGCATTATCGTGATAGAGGAACCAGGTGTGCATTCTTGACTTTGGCAGCAGGTTCTTCATAGATCCAATGACTTTAGTCAGGCACTGTTCAGTATACCACTTAACTGGTACTGGCTTTTGTGTGTCCAAAACGACGCGTTCCACAATTCCACTCGATTTGAAAAATACAACTATCATTTCCTTCTTTACAGATCGGGATTTTCTGACAACTACGGGTGTGTCCTCATCATCAAAGACCCAAACTTTGTTTTGAGCTTTGGTCGGCAAATCGTAATAGTACAGCCAAGTCTCGTCACCTGTCACGATGTTGTTCACATACCGAAATTGTCCCTTATTAAAGTCACACGTCGTGTCATCTGCTCTTCAGTCATTCGATGCGGCACCCAGAGAGAACAAAGTTTCTTCACGTGCGAATAATCATGCAGAATCTAACGAATTGCTGGTGCATTTAGGCCTCAAGTACCCTCTATCTGTTGGTAGGTCACTTGCCTGCCCTCGCCAAGCATTTTCCTCACAGTAGTAACGTTTTCCTCTGTAACTGACGTTCTTGGCCTTCCCGGCTTCTCAGCATCCTCCACAGTTAAATTTCCCCTTTGGAATTCTCTATACCACCAGAATATTGTTATGCGATGTGAACAAATATCGCCTAGTGTAAGAGTCATTTCTTCGAAGCACTGGTTCATGTTTAAACCACGCACGAAATTATAACGCAAAACAGCCCTAATCTCATTTCCTGATCACGGTGCCATCGCAAGCACTTTACACTCTCATTGCTAATGAATAACTGAGCCCATCGACATGGCGCGGCGGCTACTCTGCACGTATGAACATGTCTCAACATGCAGCAACAAGCAGCTTCCTACGATTCATTGTTGCGTCATATTGCGAAACTTTCCTAGTACCCTATGTATTGTAGTCAATTACTAGGTAAATAAATACATTTACTTATATGATCCTATTAAAAACTTGTATTACATGTGCGAATTTAAAATTATATCTATTTCGATAATAACTTTACTACTTAACGGATTAAATCAATTTATATTACAATGCAGGGTGGCACGGAACCGACTGACATTAACTTGAATATTACCGTTTTCCGGAAGCGCTTACAAGAGTGCACTGATTTAATTGGAGATCAGCTTACGATAAATGAACTTATAAGCTTTCGAAAGGAAATAACATTTTTCAGTATATTTATAAACTGTTTCACTTTACTTTACCTGTTTTCATTCCATAATTTATCGTTTGAAAGACACTAGTCGGATCTCTGTTATCCTGTATATGCAGACATTTCAATACATATTTTACTTATTGGTATATAACAAACCCATAAAAATCACGTGCAAATTTGAAAACAATTTTTAATTCTATACTAATTAAATTTTATTAAATATAGCTGTAAAAAATTTGAGTAGTACTAGCAATCAAGCTTTGCATAGTTATGAATGGTAAAGGAAAAATTTTTCCAAGTAAATTGAAGTAATTATAAATTTAACGCTAAATTAATTCAAGTACAAGCATTGTGTGCTTCGTGAACTGCCATTATTTGTTTGCGAAACGAAATTAAATAGCGAATCGAAAACATTTTTAAATAGTCGTAGTTAGACATATTTTGTATTATTTCTAAAAATAGTTTTTAACGACTTTCAATATTTTAATATTTTTTTCTTTCCAACAAAGACATGATTCACTAATTTTGTGATTATGTTAAAATTTTAGAACGAGCAGCCGAATTTGAAAGAAAAAATAGTTAATTTCAGTGCTCTGACCAAGATGTAAAATAATATAGAACGCAAGTATATTGCTTGTAAAAATTTTGCACGAATTGAAGTGGAACAGTGTTAAAAAAATGAATTACCATTTGTGCTGCAAAGCGTAATGATTCACACGGAATAACAGTCATCTTAAATTTAGATTTTGTGAAATAAATACAATTAGTGTTTTATAATTCTGTTAATAACACATTTTGCGACAGAGTATTATGACCGCTCTACATATTTTGTAGTTCTTTATAATGTATTTCGGTAAAAAGTATTACTAGCATTTAGCAAAATGAGATTAACATTAAGTATTTAAAAAATCTGTGCAAATTTGTACTTTCGTGCTTAAAAATTACTACTATAATTTAGGCTAGAATAAGCAAAATTATTCTTTCGAATTACAGTAAAAGATAAATATTATATCTATTATATCGTGTGTTCTACAAAAATTTCCAAACTTTGTAAAGTCCTTATTTATTATCTGTGCACCAAACGAAACGGCTTCAAAAGACTACATACAGCATTGCAAATGATCTTTTTTCACATAATTTACGAAGTCAACTCTTTTTCCTTAAATTATACTATATATACGAGGATGGATTAATATATAAAGTATTCGGCTCTATAAAATAATAATTAGAGAAGAAAAAATTATGAAATCAATCTCATAATGAAGTAAATTTATTATACTAACAATATACGCAATTATTTTTCCACATAATCGCCATTTAGTGCAGCGCATCACATTTCTGCAAACGTCGAATCCATTTCTTCATTCCGTCCATGAAAAAACTTTCTTGTCTACTGCAATTGCGAACAGCAGCCCGAACTTTAGGGTCTGATAAAAAATATTGACCTTTCTATCACTCCTTCGACTTTGCGAAAAACCAGAAATCTGAAGGTGCCAAATCAGAACTCTACGGGAAGTGTGAAACAACCATTTCAGGCTCGCCAGCGTCTTCATCGTTCCATTACTGCAATGCGTTATCGTGATGCAACAATGAATTTGTTCTTTCTGGGCTTACTCTACGGATAAGATTTTCTAGTGATTGTAAAGATTTAAAGTATCTTATTGAATTAATCGTTGATCGTTGGCTGCGTTGGTTTCTCTAGATATTAGGTATGTATAGTTCCCTTTGTATCCCAGAAAATGAGCGTGGCTTTCTATGCTCTTTTTTGAATTTTCGTATATTTTCGTTGATTGCCGTTCGTTTTTGAGATCATAATGATGAACCTAAGATCCTTCCCCGGTCGATATGTTCATAACAAAATCATCTCTTTCCCGTCAATACTAGTTAATTGAATTTGATGGAGCCTGTGGTTGATTGACTTGATCAATCAGGTTGATATATAACCCCTTTCCACATTAACTTTTGTAAATTCTGTATACGCATTTCGACAACCAAGTTGTCATCATCAGCAGATAATTCCAAAGTGTCGTACCTGGTAAAACACGGCGAAAAACAACTGTACGAAAACCAAACTCCGTACGCGATCCACATCGCTCAAAACCAAGATGTACACTGTGTTTGTTTCACAAGATTTTTAAAAAATTATTTCTACTTAAACTAACATGCACTACATTGAAAAAGGGTATTACGGTCAAGACAAGTGCCTGCCTGTGATTTATTATATTGTTCCTCCTCTGACATTCAGCAGAGAGAAAAGGGACGATTGTAAGGGGCCGGCCTCATTATTGTTCACCACATGGTTTAAATTCTTTAAGATGTGCATGCTTTCATACGTGTCTAGTTCGCGATAATTATACACGTTTTTTATCAAATGTAAACAATCCATATTAACACTGTGGTTATTTTCTAATACATGTCTCGCTATATCCGATTTTTCCGGTCGGTTGAATTTTATATGCGAAAGGTGTTCTTTATACCTGGTTTCGATCGATCTTTTAGTTTGGCCGATGTATTGTCTATTGCACTCTAAACATTCAAATCGGTAGATTCCCGATTTTTATTTTCTTCGATTTTGTCTTTTGCGTTTCCTAAAAGCGTTTTAAGAGAATTATTGGGGCGGAAACAGACCTGAAGCCCGCGCTCTTTAAAAATACTATTTAGATTTTTTGTCATACGATGATAAGGTAAACAAACAAAATGCTTTTCCCGATTGCTCTGTGGTGATAGACATGTGGTGTCACGGATTGTTTTTCTTATGTTGGCCTTTCTAATTAATCCATTTATTATTTCCGAATCAAAACCGTTGTATATCGCGATATTCTTAATGACGTTCAATTCTCTTTCATATCTTACTTTTGTTAGTGGGAAATTGATCAAACAATTAATAAGAAAATTGAATGAAGCCATCTTTTGTTGCATGCTGTGATTTGAGTCCGCCGTGATGAATCTGTTGACATTGGTTTCTTTTCGGAAAATATCAATTTCTATTTTGAGATCATTCCTAATAACTAAGGTGTCCAAAAAAGGCAACTTGTCATTGTTTTCTTTTTCTACTGTAAATTTAATTGTCGTGAATTTTGAATTTAACTGTTTAACGAAATCATTTAAGTTGCATTTTTGTGTATTGAAAATCGCGAAAATATCATCGACATATCTGACCCAAATTCTTGGAAAATATTTAGCTTTATTTTTTACTTCTATTTCAAAGTTACTCATAAATAGGTCCGCTATGAATGGAGAAAGACAATTGCCCATTGCAGTTACCTGTTTTTGTTCATAGAACTTCCCTTCGAACTGAAAACAATTTTGGGACATGCAAAGGTTTGTTAATCTCACGTATTCCTTTATTTTCTCTGGTTCGATCTTATTTTTGTGAAGAAGTTCTTCTAAATATTTTAAAGTTTCTGGAATCGGTACCGAAGGAAACAATGACGTTACGTCGAATGAAACTAAAATTTCTCCTTTTTCTAATTTACAATCTTTGATCCTTTGGATAAACTTTACAACAACTTTAAAATATTTAGAAGAACTTCTTCACAAAAATAAGATCAAACCAGAGAAAATAAAGGAATGCGTGAGATTAACAAACCTTTGCATGTCCCAAAATTGTTTTCAATTCGAAGGCAGGTTCTATGAACAAAAACAGGGAACTGCAATGGGCAGTTGTCTTTCTCCATTCATAGCGGACCTATTTATGAGTAATTTTCCAAGAATTTGGGTCAGGTATGTCGATGATATTTTCGCGATTTTCAATACACAAAAATGCAACTTAAATGATTTCGTTAAACAGTTAAATTCAAAATTCCCGACAATTAAATTTTCAGTAGAAAAAGAAAACAATGACAAGTTGCCTTTTTTGGACACCTTAGTTATTAGGAATGATCTCAAAATAGAAATTGATATTTTCCGAAAAGAAACCAATGTCAATAGATTCATCACGGCGGACTCAAATCACAGCATGCAACAAAAGATGGCTTCATTCAATTTTCTTATTAATCGTTTGATCAATTTCCCACTAACAAAAGTAAGATATGAAAGAGAATTGAACGTCATTAAGAACATCGCGATATACAACGGTTTTGATTCGGAAATAATCAATGGATTAATTAGAAAGGCCAACATAAGAAAAACAATCCGTGACACCACATGTCTATCACCACAGGGCAATCGGAAAAAGCATTTTGTTTGTTTACCTTATCATCGTATGACAAAAAATCTAAATAGTATTTTTAAAGAGCGCGGGCTTCAGGTCTGTTTCCGCCCCAATAATTCTCTTAAAACGCTTTTAGGAAACGCAAAAGACAAAATCGAAGAAAATGAAAAATCGGGAATCTACCGATTTGAATGTTTAGAGTGCAATAGACAATACATCGGCCAAACTAAAAGATCGATCGAAACCAGGTATAAAGAACACCTTTCGCACATAAAATTCAACCGACCGGAAAAATCGGGTATAGCGAGACATGTATTAGAAAATAACCACAGTGTTAATATGGATTGTTTACATTTGATAAAAAACGTGTATAATTATCGCGAACTAGACACGTATGAAAGCATGCACATCTTAAAGAATTTAAACCATGTGGTGAACAATAATGAGGCCGGCCCCTTACAATCGTCCCTTTTCTCTCTGCTGAATGTCAGAGGAGGAACAATATAATAAATCACAGGCAGGCACTTGTCTTGACCGTAATACCCTTTTTCAATGTAGTGCATGTTAGTTTAAGTAAAAATAATTTTTTAAAAATCTTGTGAAACAAACACAGTGTACATCTTGGTTTTGAGTGGTGTAGATCGCGTACGGAGTTTGGTTTTCATACAGTTGTTTTTCGCCGTGTTTTACCAGCTGCGACACTTTGGAATTATCTGCTGATGATGACAACTTGGTTGTCGAAATGCGTATACAGAATTTACAAAAGTTAATGTGGAAAGGGGTTATATATCAACCTTATTGATCAATACTAGTTAAGTTTTTAACAAATGTTTTTTCTTTGTTCTTTCATGGCATCTGCTAATTGTAGAATCCATCTGGCGCAAATTTTTCTATATTTTAACGTCTGAATAATGTACTAGACTCTTTCCTCACTAATATCTAATTGTCCAGCAATTTCTTTTGCATAATCTCGTGATTTCCTTGAATCAGTGCATTCTCTTTTCTTTGATTCTTTTCATGCGACACTGATACTAGTTGACTTGATCGCATTTACATCCATACAGTCGCTTTCAAACCCTTAACAATTTCAAGGGGCGCGCAACGTTTCAGCGTTACAAATTCTATCACGAATCGTATCTTAAAATAAGTGCTTAGTTTAAGACTAGAGTACAATTTAAATTATGTGAAATGAATCTACAGTGTGTGTTTGGTTTTCGACAGTGTAAGTCCGGTACGGACTTTGTTTCTATGCAGGTTTTTCCGTGATTCCAGTTGTGACACAGTGATTAAATATCTACTAATGATGACAACTTAGTTGTCGAAAGACATATAGAATACGAAAAATTTTTGCAAAAAGTGTTGCGTTAATCTTAATTGATAAATGTAATCAATGTCTCCATTAAAATTTACCTGAAAAAGTTTTATTAAAAAAAAACTTCATGCTGAAGTTATAATTAAGTATTTAAACAATCACTTAAATTAGTTATATGTTATTGTGTTTGTTACTAATTAATTTGGTGATAAATAAGTTAAACTATTGCAGTGAATTTTTTAAGTATGTCCATATTTATCCAAATTTCTCTTGAAGACAGACACTCCTCCTGAACGGACACGTTTTTAAGGATACGTAGACGTCCAAGAGAGATTTGACTGTATAACAAATTTAGAGGAAAATACACACATATAAACCAAACAAGTCTGCTTTTTATGTAATGATTACGACGGAGACGAAGAAAGTATTTGAAATTGAAAGATGTACTTTATTATATCGTTACACTTGATATTTAGATATTGTTAAAAGCTCACTCCAATTGAAACCTTTTTATACTAGAATTTCTAATAAAATTTTAAAAAGTAATATGTATATTATACGTTGTTTGTATATTCATGCTAGTAGCAAATAGATTCGACGCCTTTAAATGCAATTTTCAGTGAACCGAACTATGTAGGAGTGAGTCACTCGGTAAAAATGTCTCAACTTTTTGCGACCACCGTCGGCTTCCAACTGTAGTACAATGAACTTCCGTCAGTCAATATGCATATTATATATTTACGAACAAACGTTAATTAATACTAAATTGACAATATTTTTGGTTCTAATATATATAGTCAATATATTTGTCATATATTTCAACTCTAATATACAATTAGAATTCTATAAAGATAAAAATAAACGAGTAAAGTAGGATATCGTTGATGCCACGATAATTCTATCCAAACACTGTCCTGTCTACACAAACAACAAATATTTAACACAAATGCTAGTTATTGTTGTTTTGATAAGAAATATTTTAGTCTAAACTTTTTGACATTTCATTCAGGAGTTAATTGACATTATGGGCGTATTTAGATATTGTTGTAAGTACTACTTTCGTATTTCACCCGCTTCCTTTTGCTAGCTTTTTATATAAACACTTTCAGTGTCCATGTGTTCCCATTTTATACATTTTCCACTTTTTATTTTTCCAAATCTCCGATAGCAAATACAAATTTCTGCATTTCTACATACCATGGATTTCGTTTGATATCTGTTTCCATAATGGCACATTAGAAGACTCGAATTCAAGGTTCTCCGTGGTTCAAGGACGAAGACACATACCTGGTTAGCATGAGACCGCAGTATCAAATCTCGTGCAGCAATTTTTTCAAAAAATTTCTGCATTATGTATACGATATAAAAGATTAATTAAAACTCGAATTTTTGTCCGATACCAATTTTTGATTTTTCTGTCGCTGATTCGATAACTTTTTGGAATAATATTTGTATCAGCACATTAACTTGCTTTTCTTATTATTCATATTTTCTTCACTTCGCGAATATTTTGCTTTCAAATGAAATGGCTTTTGCAGTCTATTTTATTAGGATATTCGTTAGGTCTTTATGATCGTCGCATTATCATAGAATATCGTCTCATGAAAATAACTTTTATATACTTAGATAATTTTTATCACATTAATATTTGTATCCTGGTTTCGCATTTTGATAACTAAATTAGCATCATCGACAAAAAATTAAACACAGTGCCTTAGATTGGTCCGTAGAAAAATTACATAGAATTACGATGGTGAACGTTAAGATCACTCAAACTCATGTTGACAGTAAATGATAAATTTGATGTTGCAGGTGTACAACTTTTAGCCGACTATGAATTACTTCATAAAAACCTTAACTAAGTAGTGAGGATAGAAACAAGTTCTAACATGCAAACTGTAATTTCTAGTGTCTCAGTTTAGTATGCAATGTTACATTTTCCTGCGTGCCGTCATTTATCATTTATCATGAGAGAAAAGACTAACACAAAAAAAGACGGGATATTACATGTCTCTCACCTTAAAGTAATCTAGACAAGCAATTTATATGTTTACTATTTAACCCTTTTACAAAAAATTTAAACAGCGTTTTTAAAGAGCGCGTTTTTTAAGTTACAATTCGGTTCACTAACTCTACTAAATCCCTCTTAGGAAAGGCGAAAACAAAGTCGTGGTCAATAAGATATCGGGGATTTACGAAACTAAATCTCTGGATGGCAATAAATAATACATAGGTAAGACAAAACGATCGATAAAAACCCGGTATGAAGAACATATGGCGCACATCAAATTTAATCGACTTGAGAAATTTAGTTTAGCAAAGCATGTTTTAGAGAATAATCAAAATGTAATCGCGTGTTTACATTTCATTAAGAATGTGTATAATTACCGTGAATTAGATATCTATGAAAGCATATATATTTCAAAAAACAGAAACCATGTGTTAAATGACAATGCGGGTTCAATCTTTTACTCATGTCTGTTTCAAATCATAGAAAAGTAATATACGACCGACGAAAAGGTTCGCATATGCAAACAGGAGGTGTACCTTAGGATAAGTGTTTAGTTTAAGACAAGATTATAATGTAAATTATGTGAAACGGATCTACAGTGTCTGTTTGGCTTTCGACGGTGTAAGTCTGGTACGGACTTTGTTTTTGTGCGAGTTTTGCCGTAGTTCCAGGTGCAACACTGTAGTTTATTATCTGCTGATAATGATGACTTAGTTGTCGAAATACATATACACAATAGCAGACATTTTTGTGGAAGGGGATTATATTAACTTTAATTGATTAAAGCTTTTACATATAAATTGAAAAATATATATTTCTCAAAAAAATTTTTATTGTTAGTATTCATCTAACGTTGTTTGAGGCAAATTTTTCCTTTAAGCATTATATTGGGTTGGCAACTAAGTACTTTCGGTTTTTACTGATAGAGAGCGTTGCTTTATTTTTTGTATAACGTATGTTAGTGCTGTACTTTACCGTTTGTCGCGTGATACTAGTCACATTGACGTAACTTCAGAAGCAAGTAGTGCGTGATTTTTATTAAAGCTATTAGTTGTGGGTTAATTTTAAATGGAGTGCAGAAACGAACATTTTCGACATATTTTACTATTTTATTTCCGTAAAGGAAAGAAAGCTGCTGCGGCTCACAAAAAGATATGTGAAGTTTATGGTGCTAATTGCTTAACAGAGCGCACGTGTCAGAATTGGTATAAAAAATTCCGTTCTGGAGATTTTTCCCACAAAGATGAGCAACGTTCTTGTCGGCCTACTGAAGTTGATGATGACCAAATCAAAGTCATAATTGAAGAGGATCGTCATATACCTGTTCGAAAGGTTGCGGAGAGGCTACATGTATCTCACACAATAATTGAAAAACATTTAAAATGACTTGGGCTAGTTAAGAAGCTTGATATTTGGGTACCTCACGAATTGAAAGAAATTCATTTAACACAAAGAATCAACTTTTGCGATATGCACCTTAGACGAAATGAAACCAACCCTTTCTTAAAAAGAATCATCACTGGTGATGAAAAATGGGTCCTGTACAGTAACATAGTTCGAAATCGATCATGAAGCAAATACGATAAACCAGCTCAAACCACATCGAAAGCTGAATTGCATCCAAAAAAGATCATGCTGTCAGTTTGGTGGGATTACAAAGGTGTTGTGTTTTTTGAGCTGCTTCCAAGGAACCAAACGATCAATTCTGATGTTTACTGTCAACAATTAATAAAACTGGATGAAGCAATCAAAGAAAAGCGGCCAGAATTGTCAAATCGGAAAGGTGTAGTTTTCCACCAAGATAATGCAAGGCCTCACACATCTTTGGCAACTCGTGGGAAACTATTGGAGCTTGGCTGGGAAGTGATGCCACATCCCCCATACAGCCCTGATCTAGTACTATCTGATTACCATTTATTTCGAAGTTTGCAGAATTCTTTGAATGGTAAAACTTTCACAAATGACGATGACCTTCACTCGCACCTGGTTCAGTTTTTTGCTGATAAGGACCAGCAATTTTATGAGCGCGGAATCATGCAGCTGAAAGAAAGATGGCAAAAGGTCATTGAACAAAATGGAAAATATATAATTGATTAAAAACTATTCTTTATTTAAAAAAAAGTGTTTTATTTTATACTACAAAACCGAAAGTACTTAGTTGCCAACCCAATATGATGGAAATTTAGTTTGAGGAGTATTTTTAAATTAATATCTTCATAATTCTCACCAAATATTTTAAGCTGTTTAATCGCATCATAACTCACTGTAATTATAAACAGCCTCTTCCCGTTGGGATTTTTTAAGTTCATCTTCAGATTCTCAAGGCTTTCGTATAAAAAATAAGTTATGACTGAATCTGAACTCTCTACAGTTAAATTAGTGCCGATATTTAAAAAATCATAAATATTCTCTTCATTAATACTTAGTCTTTTCTTCTTACATATTTTAGCAAGAACGCTAAGTGATATATTGTCATCTGGTTCAAGTACATCGGCTGACATTATTTGATTTTTCAAATTGCCATAACCAGACTTACAAAACAATTTTCCACTATGATAGTAGAATTTTCATCCCGTGCTATCTTAACGAAATAAACTGCATCTAATAAGCTGATTTGTTTCATTAAATCAAGGGCAGAGTCTGCACTTTCAATGTTAACTATTAATTGTTTTATGTTTTAATTTCGAACTCCTCTAATTCTTCGAAATTCTTAGGAACAACTTACACAAATGGATGACAAACAGAAGTGCAGTTGGGAGATAGTAGCAGTATTTTAATATTTTTCAAATTAATGTCTCCTAGATGTGATTCCACAATCTTTAGGAATAGCAGATTTTTTTTCATCTATGCTCATTTTCCGGTCAAAATTTACTTATACTTAAATTTTCTTAAACTTTCAAAGTCATCTAAAATTTGTATTTGATTTCCAATTCAGTTGAATTAATAATTTCAAATATTTCTAGATTAGCTGCTTTACCACTAACCAAAGACTTTTCTTTTTCCCCAACTATATTCATACAATGTAGAAGTATTATTTTTTCGTAGAACAGCTTTCTACCAACAAATTTTTCCTTTTGTTAGAGTAAGGGTTTTGTTTTTATTTGCCGCTTGAAATTAATATTATTACGTATCCCAAATTTATGAAGACAACTAGATGATACGCTAAAGATAATGTTCTCCAATTCCACAATTACTTTAGCTTTGTTACGCATTAATGGATTTGGAGAAAAGCAATTAATTGAATCGCTGTGATAAATTTTACACTGAATACATAATGCTTTGTAAACATACGATGCCTTCCGGTGAAAGGAACGTGCACTAAATTTCTTTTATTTCTTCTTTTTTTATGGAAAATAAAAAGAACTTTTTTTGTCATTTAAAAATTTAATGTGAATAACATGTTTATACGAGGAAGCGTTCTTATATTCGCGGAATGAGCGGGTTGTAGAGGGGTGAGTAGGCGCATTGGGGGCGTGGCCTGTGCAACGACTCATGATTAGTATAAATACGAAGTTTCATTGTTATTAGACAGTTAGTCTTTGAGCTATCGTCAACCAAGTAACATAATCAGGAGTGAAAAGTGAAATATGGAAAAAATCGAATATCGTGCCGTTATAAAGTTCCTTACCAGGCAAGGAAAATCAGTCGCGACCATAATGAATGAGATGTCATTGGTTTACGGCGACTCTTGTCCAGGAAAAACCATGGTGTACAAGTGGCATAGTTTATATAAACAAGGAAGGGAATCCCTTGAAGACGACCCGAGGCCGGGCAGGAGCATTGAGGTGACCACGCCAGCACTTATCCAAAAAGTTGAACAAATTGTACTCGAAGATGCTCGACTAAAGAAGAAACAACTCGCAGAAATGGTTGGAGTATCCGATACAACAATTTTTAAAATCCTACACGATCATCTCGGCATGTCTAAGGTCAGCGCAAGATGGGTGTCGAGAATGCTCACGCCGCCGCAAAAACAACAGCGCGTAGAGTATTCGCGTGCATTTTTGGACCTCTGTAATGAAGACAAGGATGGTGTATTGAGTGGAATTGTTACTGGAGACGAAACTTGGGTTCATCATTATGAACCTGAGTCCAAACAAGACTCCATGCAGTGGCATAGAAAGGGCACAGCACCTCCCAAGAAATTTAAAGTGTCACAATCAGCTGGGAAACTCATGGCAACGGTATTTTGGGACTTGGAAGGAATATTGTTGATTGATTATAAAGATAAAGGTGTTTCTATAACCGGAGAATATTACGCTTCAATATTAGAGCGACTAAAAGAAGCCATTAAAGAGAAAAGACGGGGAAAATTGACAAAAGGTGTTCGGTTTTTGCACGACAACGCGCCCGTCCACAAGAGCCGCGTTGCGTTAGCTGCCCTGCATAAGGTGGGTTTCGAAATTGTGAATCACCCACCCTACAGCCCAGACCTGGCCCCGAGTCATTATTACCTGTTTCCGAAAATGAAAAAAGAGCTGCGGGGTAAAAAATTTACTGCCGATGATGAAGTCAAGGAGGCAGTTTCGGCGTATTTTGCAGATAAAGAGAAATCATTTTTTTATGAGGGTATAAATAAATTAATTGAAAGATGTGAAAAATGTATCCGTCTTGCAGGTGAATATATTGAAAAAGAAAAATAATTTGGTTTTTTTATTTCCACCCCTTGTCCCCCATTCCGCGAATATAAAAACGCTCCCTCGTATCTTATCACAAGATCTAATAGTTGGTGGCATTTACTGCAATAAAAGTGTTATTAAGTGGTTGTTGTTTGCCAGTAGATGGTTGCATTAAATAAAAAAAAATATAAATATTAATGATGATTGAATTTGTAATAGAATAAGGACACATCCAGAGGTTCGATGCTTTTTCATTAATATAAATCCCCATCTCATACTTGTCACCAAAACAACAAAGGTACAATGTAAATGTCAATGTTCGCAATTGCCCAAGATTATTTCCATATCTTTAGAGGAAAATCCTCATTTATTCACATACAAACGAGTTGGCGCTAAGGTATAACACTAGTTGTCGTTCAGTAGGAAGAATCTCTAACAAAGAAAAATACCATCCTTATAAAATTCGCCTCGTTCAAAAACTCTAATGATGATTTCCGCGAAGGTAATAGTTGCGTGAAACGACGATAAACATTTGTAACAATAATAAAAAATTTGTATATAATGTTGTATTTTCTGATGGCCAACTTTGTTTGAACAGTACTATTCATAAGCACAACTGTCTCTATTGGGCACAGAGTAATTCTCATTGAATGCAAGAGACATGTACGAAACGTCCTAGAAGGCTTAACGATTGGACTGGTATTTGTAGAAGTAGAGTTATAAAGTATTTTTTTAAGGAAACTCTAAATGTTAAAAATGTAAGAATTTTTAAATAACTTGATATTTCCTACATTGAAAGAAAATTGCTAACTTTCACAAAACATCTGGCTTCAACAAGATTGTGTATACTCGTAAATGTGATAACGGTATTTTAGGTTTTGTTTAGGAAGTTTGGTATAAAGGGTACTAGGAAAGTTTTACAATACAGCTTTGTTTATTTAATTTTTTCAAAGTACACTCAATACACCTCTCCATCCTCCGAAACCAATCTTTAAACCAGTTCTGCCAAGTTTCACTAGGGAGTAAAGCACACTCGTTGTCCCAAGCCCGCGGAAGGTCCTCATCACTGGAAAACTGCCTCCCTTTTAGCTTCATTTTCACATGCGGAAACAGTGAAAAGTCGCAGGGAGCAAGATCTGGACTGTAGCGAGGGTGCTCGAGAAGTTTCAATCCTGTCGTGGTCAACTATTCAGTGCAGGCTTTGGCAAGGTGAGCATTATCGTGATGTAGAAACCAGGTGTCCATTCTTAACTTAAGCCACAGATTCTTCATAGATCCAATGACTTTAGGCAGGCACTATTCAGTATACCACTTAGCTGTGACTGTCTTCCGTGTGTCCAAAACGACGCGTTCCACAATTACACTCGATTTGAAAAATACAGCTATCATTTTCTTCTTTACAGATCGGGATTTTCTGACAACTGCGGGTGTGTCCTCATCATCAAAGACCCAAACTTTGTTTTGAACTTTGGTCGGCACATCGTAATAGCACAGCCAAGTCTCGTCACCTGTCACGATGTTGTTCACATACTGAGATTATCCCTTATTAAACTTGTTTAGCAACTCCCGGCACCAAGTCACATGTCGTGTCATCTGCTCTTCAGTCATTCGATGCGGCACCCAGAGAGAACAAAGTTTCTTCACGTGCAAATGATCACGCAGAATCGAACGAATTGCTGGTGAATATAGGCCTGAAGTACCCTGTATCGGTTTGTAGGTCACTCGCCTGTCGTCGCCAAGGCTTTAGCACGGTGAGCTGGAGCATTATCGTGATGGAGGAACCAGGTGTCCATTCTTGACTTTAGCCGCAGGTTCTTCATAGATCCAATGACTTTAGGCAGGCACTGTTCAGTATACCACTTAGCTGTGACTGTCGTCCGTGTGTCCAAAACGACGCGTTTCATAATTCCACTCGATTAGAAAAATACAGCTATCATTTTGTTCTTTACAAAGCGGGATTTTCTGACAACTACGGGTGTGTCCTCATCATCAAAGACCCAAACTTTGTTTTGAGCTTTGGTCGGCACATCGAAATAGAACAGCCAAGTCTCGTCACCTGTCACGATGTTGTTCACAATCCGAGATTGTACCTTATTAAACTTGTTTAGCATCTCCCGGCACCAAGTCACACGTCGTGTCACCTGCTCTTTAGTCAGTCGATGCGGCACCCTGAGAGAACAAAGTTTCTTCACGTGCAAATGATCATGCAGAATCGAACGAATTGCTGGTGAATATAGGCCTGAAGTACCCTCTATCTGTTGGTAGGTCACTCGCCTGTCCTCGCCAAGTATTTTCCTCACAGTAGTAATGTTTTCCTCTGTAAGTGACGTTCGTGGCCTTCTCGACCTCTCAGCATCCTCCACAGTTAAATTTCCCCTTTGGAATTCTCTATACCACCAGAATATCGTTGTGCGATGTGGACAAACATCACCTAGTGCAAGAGTAATTTCTTCGAAGCACTGGTCTATGTTTAAACCACGCACGAAATTGTAGCGCATGACTGCCCTTATCTCATTTCGTGACCACGATGTCATCGCAAGCACTTTACATTCCCACTGCTAATGAATAACTGAGCCCATCGACATGGCGCGGCGGTTACTGTGCACGTATGAACATGTCTCAACATGCAGCAACAAGCACCTTCCTACGATTCATTGTTGCGTCATATTGCAAAACCGTCCTAGTACCCTTTGTAAGTAATAATGGTAAAGTTCGCAATTTATTTAATTTTATTTAAATCATTTAAATAATAATTTATTGTACTGATATATTTATCATATTATTTGAGCTAAATAATGCTAGTGTCTTAAAAATAATGAATAATTAAAAAAGGAGCGCTACTGTGAAATCATATGCATTATATACAATATATGCATATGGAAAATTTTATCACATTTTTAGTTATGGAATTTTCATATAAACATTTATTATCAGGTTACTATATTGACATTTTCTTTATTAAAATTGATTATATTTTGATATCGACGCGAAGGGATTTAAAGACTTTTACTAATGAATCTCTTGCAAATCTTTTGTAAATAATATTGTAGTATCACATATTAATAAACAGAATATTTTTAGTGCGTATCAGTTATAAAAAATATTAATGCGACAATTTATTTCAATTAAAATTTCTAACTAATTCATTCATTTTAATGGCTCCCAATATTAATCCATTTAATTTTCTTCGACATTTTATCGTAACTTATTGAGTTGCTTATTGTAGCTTAACTCTACATGACATTTTCAACCGTCATTTGAATATAAACATATGTATGTGTATATATATATTTCTTATAGAATACTTATTGTTCATTATAAATGAACAGATTGTATATATAAAGGGGATAATAAAAAAAAAATAAAAAATTTTATCGTAACGTAATTCTGAGTAATTTATTTTACGACAATAGCTAGAAAATATGATATGCCTTTGTTGAAAACGTTTACTTTTTTCTAGTTCATGTGAGTCAAATATGAGTGTACTACTTCGTTGATATTTTATATGAGTCAGTAAGAAAACTTGTTATCTTGTAGATATTAATCAGAGTAATAACATTTAGTCTAATAAACACCATTTTATAAGTATGATTACTTAAATACATAGTTCATATAAAAAGGACTATTCAAAAAGTCTTGTACAAAATATTAAATGCTTATATTTCTAATGAAATTGCTTTTCTAAGTATACACTATTGAAATAATTATAAATATTTAGTTCTCTTAGAAGTGATTGATTTGTATTAGTTTCATTAGTTCCCTTAGACTTCGTATATAGAGCCTTTTACCCATATGAAATACCTTTATTATATCCGCTGATAGCACAAGTTTAGATACATACATACATATATTATGTTTGCAATCATGTAGCCAGAATTGTATCCACACGATCTGTTTTATGAGTTTTGTATTTCTATATTATATGGTTACGTATTTATCGGAATAATTCTTTGGTGACAGTATAATTAAACGCGAATATGACAAACAATTTTCCGAACTTTTATTATAACTTCATTTTACATACAACTGACAATCGATAATCTCAGAACATTAATGACGAGCATCTATAATACTACTAATATCGATCTTTGCGTATCAATGCCAGTATCACTATTGATTATCACGAACGATACCGACTGCGTACACTGTGCACGGTAGCGATTGCGTACTACCGACATATAAGGCGCGAATATTCTTTTTCTGGAACCGACACTTTCTCGGACGTTTCTCGTTTCTTTCTAGAACGTTTCGGGGTTCAGTTTGTATTCGTCGCTCACTAAGTTTCGTAACAATATTTTTTTCTTGATTTTACGTTATCAGTTTGCAACAGTTGAAGAGATACTAGGCATAATTATGATGCTGTTACAGACCGATATTATAGGACTTTGTAAATAGAGTTAGGAGAATCGATTGGTATTAGACATGGCGAACAAGAACGGTATGGTCTTCCTAACTAAAAATCAGTATATTATGTCATTATGTAAGGAATACCTACAAATAGATAGATTAAACTACGTGTCCTGGCCTATTTCACTGTTATGATTTATTATGATCCTCATATCTCGTTAGAATACGTTCTCTAGCTTTATCCCTTTAATTAGATTCAGCAGCTACGAAAGCAGTTTTTCTACTTACAGTTTTGTTTCGGAATAGCTGTTTGTCTAAACTGCATTTTCGTCGAGGTCTTGTTTGGTATAGTAATTTAGTAACGATTTCCTCCTCTACTAGGCAAAATATGCAAACTTTTTTTTCCTTCTATCAAACTCATATTATTCATATGATTATTGACCTTTCAGTTCCCTATTAGTAAGCCCATTGTAATCCTAACAGGTTTTCTGTTTTTACTCAGTAGATTCGTTGTAAATTTGGGGGATCGTCTTTTAAAACCCATCTGTTTTTGACTTACGAACTTCTATCAATTTTCCCAAGTTTATTTTCAATCCACTTTTTCATGGCTGTTCCGATATTTATTTGGCAATACCATAGGTAGGTTCGTTTGGTTCGAAAGTCATAGGCGAAGTTTGACAACTTAGTTTATCCACTTTTTATCCTCTCATAATGACGACATTGAAGAAAAATAATTGTAGTGATATTGAGATCAGATAAAGGACAAATTCGAGCCAAAATTTTAGAAATTGGAATTAATTGAATGTATAATTAGAAAGGCATCAGTGAAAATTATTGTAAAGATAACTTTTAGTCAAAAGTATTGATCTTCTAGAAGGAGTTGACAACACAGAATGAAGGAAAATATAGAGGCATATAGTCGAAATTAGAATTACTAGAACCATGCGCTACAGAGAATTTATGAACACAATGTATTTATAATGTTTATTATAAGGTATTTATGGCTGCTATAGTGTGAAATGGTTCCATAGCTATTTATGGACAAAAGTTATTGATACTTTTATAAACAGGAATTTCCTTTTATATCTGAACAACAAAATGAATTGTTAATCTAGCTTATAAATTTAGACGGTAGTTGTTCATAGTTTCCTCGGAGCTTCCAGCTTGAAACCATGTCTCTGGTACTACTACTCACTCGTTGCTGCACTGAAACTGAAGATGTCCTTTTTTCGGGAAGAGATTATATAAGAGTTACTTCGGGTTACTGGAGTTTTGTGTTTCCGATGGAGTAGTTTTGAAAGGAGGACGTGAAACGTATTGTGTAAAAGCTAACTATCATCGCGATTAAGATTGTTAGGTTGTTTTTGAATTTTGTGAAATCCGTGAATCCTTAAGCATTCAATGAATGTTTTTATAGGTAACGTACATATATGTCTTTCGACGTTCTTATCATGTGATTTGAAGTTTCATTTTCATTTCTTATTTTTTCAGTATAAATTTGTTGTATAAATAAAATGTTTACTACATATCTAAATTCTTTTTAAATATTTAGGAAACTTTATTTCCTGTTCTTAATATATATTTAGTATTGATAAGAAAAATAAATAACATAAATATCAAACAGTGTTTAATTCTCTGTTAATCAATACGTTAAAAATAACTCAATTAGTCATTCTCAATGAGAAATAAGAAAAACTATATTAAGTAAATAAATGATGACTTTTATTACGTTGAATAGTAATAATAAAAGCTACTAACCTACATATTTGATTTTAAAAATATGTGTGAATGATTTTAAAAACTTACCGATATTCACTCTCGTATTATTGTTATTATTATTTTTATCTTTTTTTTTTCTTATAACATGATTTTTTTTCATAAAAATAAGCCTAAAACAGTAAATTTAAATAATGATTATCTTCAATTTTTTGATAATGTAACGCTTAAATAACAGTATTGTATCAGTATGTATAAAATACTTACGTATCTTGCTCTCTAGACCATCACGGTCTGAACCATAAGCGCAAGAGTCTATCGTTTTTATAGAAAATTAAATTTTGAAAAGTACCGTAATTGTGGACAGTTGTATTACAATGATTGCCTTTCGTCAAGACAGTATTTACTTGTATTTAGGCTCACTCTGTCAAGCGAGACTCTGATTAGGGAGACTGTCATTGTACTTGCTGTTGGCAGACAGATATCATTGTACCATATTGCGAAATGTATTAATAGAGTAATGGTAAATGTAAATAATACTCGAACAAATTATACAATGTTCCAGAAATCCAAAACAGAGTGTCGCAAATTGCTAAAGTTTTTAAGAAAAGTAGTTCTAATGCTACATCAAATTAAACGATGGATGTCCAGATGTATTTTTTTCCACATTCCATTATATAAGATTCAAAGAAAATGATTCAAGTAAAAACAGAATCTCTCGCGAATAAATCACGTTCCAACCAAGCAAATTTTGATTAATTCTAGAAAAGAAATACAATTATCTATTAGTAATACAATGTAACCATTCTATATTGACAAGGGTACTGTATAGACGAATATTTAAACACTTACTATGGCTATACAACCTATTCTACTGCGACCTTTTCAGATCTACATATTTTTCCAAGAGACTCCAAAGAGACGTTCTCACGTTTCTCTGGAGTCTGTTGGTTCATTTGAAAATGCGTATTGTTTATTTATTCAAATAATATGTTTATTCAATTTATGTAAATAAAAGCCCTGTTTCACTAGCTTGGAAAAACTTAAAATCACTTAACTAATGGCGTCCTCCTGGCGGACATCAGAACGCCTTCCGCGTTGATCCACACAGGTTTGGGTATCATTATCCGAAGATAACTCTGGTTTATTTTCGCCTTCCTAACTTGTTTTCCAATAGAAGCTACTTACCTTCAAGCTTCAGCATCTCTCATATGTTTTTTTTGCTCTTAACCATATTATTCCCACGAACAATAAGGGAAATAACAGTCCATCCGATTAGGGTCCCGCTTTACCAGGTTGCGTCTGATGCTTCCAGGGAAACGTCCACCCTTCTTTGTGACCATGCACCTCTAAGCATGCTACCCTACACCTTAATTTGGGTTTAGATCAGGTTTTTCGTGATTGCAAGTTCCTATACTCACACGGTAGGTGGGAAATACTAAGAGGATGTGGATGTAGTATCAAAGGAAATAAATTAAATAGATTATTGATTGTTTGCATCAATTCGGATAATAAGTAACATATATTTTCTAGATAATAGTGCATTGCTTAAATATCGTGAAGCTTTTACAACCAATAAGATAATAATTAAAAGCAAAATTAATTTGACCTTCGTGTGTCCATGAAATCCCATAATTAAGGCGCAAATATAACGACAAGTTTTATAAAAATAAGGGCTCTTGCAAACGTTAACTGCGACCGCAATAAAAAAAATCCATATTTGGACAAACATTATTTAAATGGAGTTAACCAGCGTACAAAGTGATACTAAGAAAAAGCGTTCGTCTGGAAATCTTTTAACAGATTTCAAACATATGTTAACGGATCTGAGGTTAGTCTAAGAATGTAGCTGCATTCATTTATACAATATGTGATTGTGGACAGAAATAAACGATTCCACGTACACTAATAAGATATATCTCCCACTATATACGTATATGAAAAAGGACCATATTAAACAAAACCGAATGTTATTGACGTTCGCAAATTTTGAGCAAATATATTTACATTGCATCTAATATACGTAAATAAATTATTTCTGTTATATTACGTTACAAACGCCCTTTGTTTCAACATAGTTGTTTTAGAACTCAATCGTAAATGCAAAAATTTAAAAAGACACTAACTTCTGACTATATTGTCTAAAAAATCTTTGTCTTTACGAAACTACCGACTTAAGAGATATTTAAAGTAATTTATAATAAAAAGTACTGCCAATTAATATAAGACCTACAAATATTTCTATAAACTGCAACCAGTATGTCTTAACAGGCTTACGTATTTGTTATAAAAGCAGTCGCGCTGAAAGCTTAAGCGCAGCTGTTTAGCCCTGAAGATGTCCCATACATATGATGAAATGTCGGTGGCAGTATAGTCGACGAGACAGGTCCAATATGGAAGCCAAGATGAAGAGAGTATATAAAATTGAATGTTTCTACTTTCTTCATCTTGGCTTCGGAACTGCAACCGTGTCTTCGACAATTTTTGTACCGACATTTCGTCACCACTTGTATGCGACACCTTCAGGGCTTAACAGTTATACTGAAGAGGTTGACATCTCAACACGTCTAAATATGTACCATGCAAGTGATGACTGAACGTCAATACTAAAATTGTTGAAAACGCTGTTCCAGCCCGGAAGCCAAGATGTAGAAGAAGGTATGGACAACGACCGTGGAAATCTACGAGCCAGATTAAATATTTCTAGTTTTTCTAGTCTAAGAATGTAACAATTTATACTCTCCCAAAAAGATATTAAAACATGTCAAACATGTTCAAACGACAAATAAACTAGAACCAAAAAAATGATGTTAAATTGATTTTTACTTTAAATTTATTTTCTTTATTACCATTTTTATGAAATGTTTGAGCAATGTTATATGTTCTTAAAAAAATACGTAGTCTTATTCAGGTGACTATGCAACACATTAGTTAAAAAACACACTGTATTCAGCTCCAATGATACATTCGAATTCTTTTAGAAAAGCGTATAATTTGTGGATTCGAATACGTACATATTATTGACTACTTTGCATTAGATTATTAATGTAAACAAAAATAGTAATTAATTGAAATTTAAACGCGGAACATTTCTATATATTTTAATAATAAAATAACAAACGAAGTCTATTTAATTTCAAATTAAATAAAATTTTGATAATTCGTTTTATGCGATTGTCATAAAGTACATGTATAACTACAATAAACAATAATCAACTTTTCATTATTTGAGACAAAAGTAACCAGAAAAAACAGAAATAGATCAAACCTTAAATTATTCTACTAGCATCTTGCACCTTTAAGAAAGGAGAGGCCTTAAGAAGCAAGGACTTAAGAATCAATTGAGGTAAGGGAGGGAAAAAAGGAGGGAAATCTCCGACTCCTCGTATTTTAGCGTTCTTCGTTTCACTACACCAGTAGCTTTCGGGAGTCGTGCAACAACACTTGTGATTTGACAACATGAGAGAAATCGTACATCTTCAAGCAGGCCAATGCGGAAATCAAGTTGGCGCTAAGGTTAGTTAAATATTATTAAAATAACATTAAATTTTCGTTCTTTTATATTCTGATTAAATACAGAAAATATATAAACGATTATCGAATTATTTCGTATATTATTTTTCGAAAAATTTATTAAGTTACACATTAGCTTCATATTTCGTTTAATATATATGTATGTTGAATTAGTTTTTATGCAGTAGTAATAATTAAATAATAACGAATTAGACTGTTTATGTTTTTATTTATACATTTTTAATTTAAAGACCAATTTTTGTTAATATAAACAATGTTATTAAATATTGCTCCATAGATTCAGTAGTTGTAAATTAATGATGAACAAAAATATCCAAAATTTGATGTCTAGATTTCAGATCAAATTATTTACTATTAATAATTTTGCTATTTAATACAGTACTGAAGTAATGAATATTATTATAGAATGAGCAATTTCTATCTTTATAATTTTTGTTTTTATATTTTTAAACACACTTTTTATCTAACCGAATTTGATCACATGTAGCACTGATAAGTCAAATGTTTTCGATTTCAAAATATAGCTTGATGTAATATGAAATATGCAAGGACATATGTCATATTTTCTTGTGCTATTTACAAGTCCATGGCTTTTACAAAGTTAATACGAGAATATAAAGGGCAATAGCGATTAATTTTTTCTTTCGACTTCAAATTATTTAATTTTTAATATTGGTCGAATTCGTAAATAATGCAAAGTAACAAGAGGCATTCCAACTTAAATTGATAGATAGTTTTCAATAGTTGATTTGAGAGAAAAATTACAAGTGATTTACAGTGTACAAAATAACATTTCTCATTAAAATATTTTTCAAAGTCAATTTTTTCAAAATAAAGAACTGATAATAGCTTAAATCTAATTACCATATGAAATATGGAATTTTGCCCTACAATTGAAATGGAAATATGAATTTTTAGCGCTTTTCACAGAAGCAATTTAAATTTTATTTTATTTTTAAATTCCATTTATTGAAAAGGTGAATATGTGAACTAAATGTGTTTTTCTCATAAGCTATAAATTTAATAGTGCACAATGCCCTGACTTTCTTAACTCATTCATTATTTCATTAATATTTATTATGTCAGAAAAGTATCTCTTCATAGTTCTTTATTATTTTAATTTAAAAATTCTACATGTATGTAGATATATAGATTGTAGTATTTCACTATATATTCTTTTTCGTAAGATTATTTCTGAAAAACATTTTTGAAAATATGAAATAACAGCTAATAACTTTTGTTGTTAAAGATTACTTCAACAAATTTTCAGGCGATCAGTGACTGCATAAATCTTAATAGATTTATTTAAGAAACGAATTTTAGTGAACTTTCTTGCAACTAAATATGAGATAATAATGAAATGTTGAACATAAAGCCTAATTTTGAACAAGAACTTTTAACAATACCTTTTTGGTCACCGAATATATCAATTTTCTCGTTGGTTCATTTGAAACTTCTAGCAAAGCCTTGCCAGAAGTGCACGTTCTAATGAGAAATATTATCTATCGTATTGTGGATAGAAACAGTTTCAGTACAAACTTCTAAATATTACATGCCCGTTCAACAAGGTAATCTTTATCTTTAGAAGACTATATAAAATGTTTCGGATTTTCTTACGTTGACATTTTGTTATGTTTAAAGAACCAAGGATAATTCTTAAATACTACCTTTTATTATAAATACGATACAACAATTTAGTTTTTACAATTTCACTCAACCAGACAAGATATTAGAATTCTTACTGGTTAAATTTTTAAAGTAATTTGGTTTTTATATTATAACTTATCAGAAATTAAGCAATACAAAGTTTAAAATGAGAATTAAATTATTAGTTGTTTACGAAATTTAAAAGAAAGTTATCTGTCAGGATAAACAGACAGTTTCCGAACTAATAAATAATTCAGTCATTGATAGGTAAAATATACAACAGATTGATATATCATAAAACTAATATAAGATAAAAATGTATAACAATTCAATCTTAATATAAATAAATGAATAATATACTAAATTTTTATAGTCATTATAAAAGATTATATAATATAATTTGTAATACTTAACAATGGTTACTATAGTATAATTGATATATAAAAATAATAATAAAAATAATCAGTGCCTTCTCATTGACGCCAATTACAGTAGATCAAGAGTTATTATTGCGCCCGCACTCGTGGCGGCTCTTAAAGTTTTGGCTGCCAGCATTCACTTAAATGACAAGGAAAATATAAGAAATCTTACCGGATAATAGCTTAAAAATAATAAGTCTTGAATTACCTGAAGTTTAAATAACACTGTTTCACTGTTTCTATCAAAATTTAAACAGTTGATTACTATTAAACTTAATAATCTTACATTAAAATTGGTTGTAATTGTATAACATTACAAATATAAATAAGCATATTTGATTCTGCCACGTTTCCATTATTATGTTTTCAGCATTGTCCGAGCCATCGATATCAATATTTTTCAAGTTCAGTTCGTTATCACTGCTGCTTGTAGTATTAACTACAAGATAGAGGTATTCTTCTATCTTTCTTATGCTGTTTTATTTTACTTTGAGGATTATTGATTTTTAATCTCTTCTTTCCAGTCGATCAATTTTGGATGCCGTGGGTAATTTGATCCGTGAAGTTGGTAGCATAAAAATCTCCAGATTGGAGCATTTTTATCATAGTATATTGATAGACTTTTATATATATATATATATATATATATATATGTGTGTGTGTGTGTGTGTGTGTGTGTGTGTGTATGTGTCAAATAAACATTTTAAGTAATTAGATTATAGTTATTAATCATGAACATCGAGATAAGAATTAAGGCAAATCTTATATTGATGCCAATTTTGTCAACTCTGGACAGATATCACTGCACAGCGAATACAATTTTGCTCACTCACGGTTGATAGTTTCGTGGTAAGTTACGAATTATTACGTCGGAGGTTTCGACTCGAGTCAGATGACTTGCTGTCCTGAAAGGTTTTTCAAGGTTTTCCTTTCCTGTTTAAATGAATACTGGTAGCAAAACACCTTAAGTCCAACCACGAACACGGACTTAATAGTAATTCATGGTTTGCCAATACCCTCTGCGGTTGGCGCTAAGCTGTTGCGGGATGTAAAAGCATGGACTATTATTATTATAAAAAATTATTGGATAAAATTTTAATTTATACTTTTAAAGAATTGTTTAATCTATAATGTATACTTTTTTCGTATGGAAGATTGTCTGAATTTATTCTTTTTTAAATTCATTTATTTTGATCTTTAAGTAATTTTCTTAAAACAATGAATTCTTCGAAATTTGTTTTCTGTTATTATTATTCAATAGTACCTTAAAGAAATTTGAATCACCAGACAAAAATTAAAATACGATGTTACAATAAAGAAACTAAAATTTTTCAAGGTTTTTCTCTATATTTTTCGCAGAAGAATATTATAGTTTAAATAAGAGTTAATTATTTAGCTTGAACTTAATAATAACGTCAATATAACTAAAGTGGTTGCTTGTCTATGCCGACCATGAGCAGGTTTCAAGATCGTCGATATAGCTGACCCGCTTGGGAACAGTTTGTTTTTCAAACGTTGTTGAGTGTTGTTATATATAACGATGCTTAATAAACGAGGAACGATTCCTTTTATAATGGCTATTAATAAGTTTGTACATAAATTTCCTACTTTACAGTGTGCAATGCAAGCATTGTAGGCCGCGATATTTTCAATTACAAACAACATTGAAACCAAAAGCAACCTATTAATTTTGGTTTCACAAATCACCCAAAAAATCGCCAATTTTAAATGTAGCATAGTCTTGAACAAAAATTAATAATTGTATATTGTGTAGTTCTTATACTTTAATTATGAAAATATTCTAAACACTTAGTAACTAAATTTCAGCAAATATGTATAAATAAAATAATATTTAACCAAATTCATTTTTATTTTTAATGTTTATACAATGGTGTTCGGTATTTAAATTTTTAGAATTTCAAATCAATTGTTAAAATGTAATTGTTCCTTTTTAAATGCACTAGTTTTTACCAGCAATGTATTTAATTTGATGAAAAGATGCATGAGTTGCATTATACTTTTACAAAGAATAAATTTTTAGCAATAGTAATTTAGTTAATGGATATTAATCTGAGCTTTCTAACTCAGATCCGCTCTTGTTAACGAGGTCTTTATACGATAGTAGAATATAATAAGAATAAGGAAAGACAAAATAATGAAATCAGTCTCCAAATGAAGTAATTTTACTGTATTACCAATGTACGTAAATATTTTTCCACATTATCGACATTTAGTGCAATACATTTCTCTAAAGTGCAATGCATTTCTTTAAACGCTAAATGCATTTTTTGATTGGTTCCACGAAAAAACTTTCTTGTTTACTGTTGTTTACATTTACGAACAGCAGTCCGAACTTCAGAGTCTGGTGAAAAATGTTGACCTTAAAATTTCTTTCCGGTCTTTCTCCACATATGCGATTCTTTAGTTATCATCAAATTTTGCAGTATTTTATAATTTATAGTATATTTCTGATCGCTTCGGCAGAGATTCAGTATGAAAAACTCCCTTTACATCCCAGAAAATTGTGAGCATAACTTTCCGCGTCGGCGGAAGAGTTTGGCACGTTGAAACCAATGGCGCATCCATACAATCGTTGCGATAATATTATAAAATATATAATTTCAGAAAAGCCAATTTTATAGATATCTATAACACTCCAATTGGACTTTTATTGAGCGACTTCAGTATGTTAGCGAAGTTTGTCATGCTTTCTATTAAAGAATCCAGGGATGTCTGGAATCCTACGTACCCTTAAAAGATAGTGTTAGGTCTAATTATCCGACTTGGTTTATCCCTCATATACGCGATGTGAAGGACGAGAATAAATATCGTATTAAATACACAAGAAGACTGGATTTGCGCGCGACCTGAATAAGTATAGAGAGCTACTCTTAACACCTATACCGTGGTTATCTGATTCACGCTCAAAATTCTATTCTGTACATTTTGGTCTTACACTGGTTCACAGATAAATAATGTATCTATTCCAAATGTTCTTAAAAATAATCATGTCTGCACATTTAAGAATCCTGTAACAATGGCTTTATAGAGTTTTTTCCAGTCGATTTACTTACAAGACAGTAATACACCATCCGATCCTCTTATGGGAGACATGATTCTGATAGTTCTGCCATTACGATTACTTTTATTTCTGAAGATGAGGTTCTCTGAAGTCTCAGGGAATTTAAGGTACCTTAATATGGGTCACGATCATATTCCTTCTTTTTTAGTAAAAGATTGTGCTTACGTCTTTGTCAGGGCTTTAAGTTTTCTATTTAATCTTTCGCTGAAAACTTCAGTTTTTCCTGAATGCTGGAAAACTGCTTTATTAAAAAGGAGGTATCGATCTAATTGAAAATTACTGGCCAATCGTTATAATTAATATTTTTGCCAAACTCTTTGAAAACTATCTATACCCTTGCATATTTTTAAAATTTAAGCCTCTTATTTCAGTTGATCAGCATGGGTTCGTGAGCAAGACAAAGAATTGCAACTAATCTAACCGTCCTTAGTCAATATCTTTGTAACTAATTGGACGACGGAGCTCAGATGGATGCTATTTATACCGATTTTACTAAGGCCTTTGGTCGAATACTTCTCGATATGTGCGGTTTGCCCCATCACTAATATCACTTATTTCTTCTTATTTATCTGACAGGAGGCATTACGTTTCTTATTTGGGCCTTCACTCGAATCATCAAATAATGGCATTGACGCTTCAAAGTTATTAGAAGAAATTAACTTCCTCATTCCAAGTTTGGAAGCTAGATCGAACAATTTGTTTTACTTTCCTCGCGCGAGGACGGATATTACGGGTGATTCGGCTTTACATAGAGCGTGCTCTTATTATAATACATTGGCTAACAACATCATAGATATATATTTCTAGTCGCTACTATTACTACTTTCGCGTTGTGATGGTGCACATGATCATTTTTGTGCTTGTGTGTGTGCATACAAATGTAATTGATATATTTATGACCAACATTCATGTGTTCTGCAATATTTTTTATCTTGTAATTAGATTGTAAATCTG